>PVJC01023447.1:0-26384 GCA_004026665.1 Murina feae | reverse complement strand
ATTTATCTGTATTGGTTGTTCATTGTAATGACCCAGTGGACAACATGAACAGATAATCTGTTGCTTTGATGGAAACTAATTATTCTTAAGCATGACAGCATCGAAATAGCTTTTGTGACATTGTTTTTAAAAATGATGGCTACCTAGTCATTATTAGGGCAAGCAGAGGTTCAGTCATGTTCTCTGATGATTTTCCTATATAAGCAACACAATAGTTTGAATCTTTCATGACTGCTTTACAGGAAAAAATTGAACTAAAATTTAAGAACTTTAAAACTGACATTCAATACAAGGACTCTCCAATAAACATTTGTTAATGTGACATAATTTACTGTTTCCCAGAGAAAAGTATAATTAGAAGATAATTTTTGCTAAGGGGTTTAATATAGCTTGATTTTTATTTTGCTGCTGGTGATTGTACTAAGCATGGGGTTTGGAGAGTAAAGTAACCACGGATTTTTTTAAAAGAATTCATTTTTGATGGACTTTCCTGAGTGAAAATCATGATTCTATGATTAACTCTTAAAATAATATAATTAATCTGCACAAATCAGAGAGGATGTTGTATTTTATGTATCTTCATAAAAAACACAGTATACTGTTGTATTCTATTATTATTATTATTATTATTATTATTATTATTTAATCTTCACCCAAGGATATTTTCCCATTGATTTTAGAGAGAGTGGAAGAGAGAGGAAAAGATAGAGAGAAACATTGATGTGAGAGAAACACATTGATTGGTTGCCTCCTGCATACACCCTGCACAGGGCCCTGGTGGTGGAGAAGCCTGCAACCCAGGTACATGCCCTTGACCAGAATCAAGCCCAGTATCCTTTGGTTACTATTTCCACTGAGCCAAACTGGCCAGGGCTGTATTTCTATTTTTAAACACTGTTCTAAAATGTTTTGGAAGCTTAATCAATATTGTAAGAGAGAATTTGTATTTACTGACACCACTAATAAAATCAAGATTTATATATTATTAGTATTATTTTAAAAAATATATTTTATCAATTTTTCACACAGAGGAAGGAAGAGGGATAGAGAGCTAGAAACATCAATGAGAGAGAAACATTAGTCTGCTGCCCCTGCACACCCCCAACTGGAGATGTGCCTGCAACCAAGGCATATGCTCTTGACTGGAATCAAACCTGGGACCCTTCAGTCTGCAGGCCAATGCTCTATCCACTGAGTCAAACCGGTTAGGGAAAGATTTATAAATTATTATTGCCCCCTGGCAGAGATGCATTTTTACTACAGTGTGCCTTGGTTTGAGAACAGAGGCACATAAGTAGCTGCACATGCCAAATGTTTCTCTTTGTTGCAATAGATTTTGCTAAAGCTTTAAGCCTTGGAATGCTTTAGATGATAGAATAGCTAATCTAGTAAAATACATTAACAAGGTTATAATTATACAATTTACAATAAAATTATTGCTATAAAACATATGAACAATGCTGAAGTAGGTAGACTAAAAAATAAAAGTGTCCTTCTACCTCAATCTTATTCCCTTCCTCAGGGGGTTGCTAACAATTTGGTGCATATTTTTCCAGGCTTTTCCCTCATTCAGTATGTACAAGTATGTACACACACACCACACACACACACCTCTGTGGATTGTGTTATGGATAGTCTATAGATTGTTCTGCAACTTGTTTTTTCATTTAAAATGTTTTGAGTATCTTTTCACATGCTTATCTGGCTCTTTTTAAAAAACTGGGCATGCCTACTTTGAACTATTATATTGTTCTATGAAATAATGTTTGTACTTTCATATCCCCCTCTATTTTAGGAAGTCTCCTTCCAACACCGATAAACTGGAGGAAAACCTCAATTTGAGCCTCCCTTGCTTACATGGCTGGCTTGGGTTCAGTCCTTTTGAGCAGATCCAGAAAGGAAACTCATCCCGTGGTTGCAGAGGATGTGAGCCCCTGATTCAGTGCAAGTCACCTCTCTGGACTTCACATTCCTCATTTGAAAACAGGAACGGGGGTGGATTGGGCCAAATATGTTTCGTGAGCTAAACGTTGCGTTATAACAGGGGGTAATTCTTCTGGGGTTAGTTATGATTGTGTGCTAGTGACGGACATCCAACATTTTAAGTGTGAACATTCAGGTCTATTTGTACGCATAGTGAGCATATGCCTTAGTCTTTGAAAACACTGCTTGGAATGGGCCCTTTTGTCACCAAGGTATCATAGTGGGGAGAGAGAGAGAGAGAGAGAGAGAGAGAGAGAGAGAGAGAGAGAGAGAGAGAGAGAGAGAGAGAGAGAAAATCTGCTATTCTTATAGCCACCTAGGAAAGCTGCATGGGAAGACAACTTGTTATTATAATCCTCTAAAGGTGATTCAAAATGTACCCTCAACTATCACTTGAAAATTGTAGTTAACTTTGGAAACTACACTGTACAGATAATGCTTATCAACAGGTGCTCTTTTATCGCATTTACTTTTAGAATGATGGGTTGGAAAACCATAAAAATAATAATGCTAGCGGCTAACATTAATGAGCACTTACTATGTATCAGGCATTGTTGTAAGCACTTTAGAAGTCACTCACAACAACCCTATAAAAACGGTCTGCAAATGGGAAAACTGTGACTCAGAAAGCTTAATAATTTGTCTAAAAGCACAGACTTGCAACATTTTGATGCAAGTGGGAGGCAAATTCCTACTTAAGGGAAGAAAGTGAGGAGCTAACTGAATAGTTACATAGTCATAAAGCAACTAAAACTTTAACCTGAAGTTGCGTGACAGACCTGGCCACATGCAGATGGTAAATGTCTGTGCTTCCCCCTTCTTATGATGTTGTGAGGCGTTTCGACTTGAAAGTGATCCCCTGTTTCTCGGGCCCACTCATGGTGCTGTCTATTGTAGTCACTCCTTTAAAAAATATATATAAACAAAGCAATTCCTTATATTCTCTTTGCAGCTACAGGTCATTCACGCTGACTTTTGCAAAGCTCCTGCCCTGGTAGACAAGCCCTGGTGCTGGAATCTGCAAAGTTGATGATTAGTGGAAGCAGTCTGGACCGCAGCCACGGGACATCTTGTAACACAATCAAGCACTACATCATGCCTGGTGACAGGAGTTTTCCCGCTAAGTTTCCATCAGGAGCGAGGAGCCAGGGGACAGCTCAGCAGCTAATTAGACAAGGCAACATACAAGGCTAGTACACGCCAACTTCAATAGGCTGCAGTGGTGAATCTGTCAGACGGATCTGTCTTGTCCTCTGTGCTTTATACCCATTACTGTACCTGGTTGAACATTAACACTCTGAAATCTGCTGAGTTTCTCCAATATCCTGGCCCATGCAGAGAAGGAGCTGAAAAAGAGCTGTATGTCTTTAAGGTAGCGAGCTCCATGCTTCATTATCTCGAAAAGCATCAATCTTTAACTCTTTGTTAAAGAAGCATCTCACGTTGTGGAAATGAGGAGAGGATGGGTGGAAATGCAGTGTATGGACTTTTCAGTGTCTCTATCACAATTTCCTTCCTTTCCTGTGATGTTTGTTTTGAAAAAAAAAAAAAAAAGAAGAAAAATAAAAAGGTTTCCCTGTTGAGACAAAAGCTAAGAAATGGCAAGTGTTTCTTTTCCTCTAGCTTCCATGTCTCCTAAAAAAATAAGGTTAAAAAAAAAAAGCCTTAGCTGTGTATGTGGATTTTTAAAAACAAATTGTTAAAATATGAAAGCAGATACTCCAAGAAGTTTGTTCACACGTTATTTTGGAATTTAAAGGCAATATTAAAAGTATTTAAACACGCAGCAGCTGCAGAAACAGCAGCAACAACAGAGCGAAACCTTTTATATCAAGTTGAGATATATTCTTGACCGGGTAAGCAATTAACCGTACACTATCTGTCAGTCTTAAAGGTGTCCATGACGTGTGTGTTTTCATCAGAAAACCTCAAACCAGTCTCTACTAGCTGTGGTAGAGGCAGCAGCAGATGGCGAAACTAGGTGACTCATGGAGCTGTCTCGTTCAATCCTGTCACTTCACAGATGAGATAATCGAATCCCAGAGTGGACATGCTCTTGCCACTGCTCTCTCCTGCCAGGGTCTGCCACATTTTTTTTTTTTTTTACACCATGTTGTCTAGCTGTAGGAATTCCAGGGTAGAACCTCTTTTCATACGCTGAGATACTTGGGAGGCCAAATCCACCCTAGAATCTTGAGGACTGGAAACAATGACTGTGAAGAATGACTCCTGCCCTCCACTTAGGGCCTGCCAATAGGAAATATCGAATTGTGTATCTCTGATAGTGAGATACTACTGTACAGAGGTGTCATGAGGTGTTGTGTTAATTTGTATATTGCTTTTCTGTGTAGCACCGTGGACACTGCTAATCACAGAGCAAGGATCAATGCGGTTAATAGGAAGCCCTGATTTCCTGCGAAGTGACCCCAAATTTAAAAATAATAATACCATGGTAGTGTGTTGTCTCTGGAGCTATGTGACATACCATTGGAGAGTAGAGACCAAAATCTGTGAGTAGGACTGACAAAGGGTAGGCTTCTTTTTGCTCATTTGTAACGTGGCGAATAAATTCTGCAGTCCCATGGGAGTACTGTTAGAATAGCGAGTAGCTAATAACAGAACCACACGGAAGGTGGAAATCAGAGGCGTGGGTCCTAGACCCAGTTTCCTGACTTCTGGTGTTGGACCTTTCTCAAAACATTGAATCTCTTTGGACCCCCGTTCCCTCAGCTGTAAAGGGAGTGGGTTAAAGTAAGCTTATGTCTAAGGGTATTTCGATGTCTAATGATGTCCTCTGATTTTAATAGTTTCAATGTTAATTTCTGCTATGAAATATTCTTTGCTCTTAATGTTCAGTTGACTTGTTCCTGTGTGTCTGTGGTTCAGCTCAGTGTGGGCCAATAGGCACTGCTCTGTCTCATGCCCACAGAAGTGATTCCTCACAGGATTTTTTTTTTTTTAATAGAAAAGTGCTCTTTTAGGCAGGAGATTGTTTATAAATAAGGGCACACCAATTATCATAATTGAGAGAAAATGTCTCAAAATACTTGTCCTACTAAGCGTTCATCTCATATAGGAAGCATGGAGGTAAACAAATACTATCTTTGCTGATCCCAAAGTTTTGTGCTGAGATTGGATTTAGCCAAAAGCGAGGGTTGGGAGTGGAGGGCTGTGCATTGTTGATGGCTGAGTGGGTGAGGTGCAGATTCCTGGGAAATAAAAGCTAAGGAGCCAATCTAACCATGATCTCAAGACCTGAAGGCAAAAGGTGCACACAGGTTTTTTGTTTTACTAATTTGTTTGTTTTTTGCCCACACAATGGTACTTGGAACAGTGTTTCTTAAAAAAACAAAAACAACAATAACAACAAAAACAGACTAAGTTGCCAACATGGGAAAGGACAGCTTTCTGGCTTCTCTTGAAACATCAGACAGTTTGGCACACTGGGCCCTGAATTCCAGAATGTCAGCAATGGGCTGGAGGGGCACAGGGCCCATGCCGTTAGGTGGTATGTTTTGCTCCTGTTGTCACTGCCAGCACTGAGGCTTAGTATCAGTTGCCATTTTCCATTGCCCTTGAAATGTTATTTTTCATGTAGTAGAGTTAAAGTTAAAAAAGAAAAAAAATCAATTTCTGCCCTAGCCGGTTTGCCTCAGTGGATAGAGCATCGGCCCTCAGACTGAAGGGTCCCAGGTTTGATTCTGGTCAAGGGCACGTACCCTTGGTTTCAGGTTCCCTGGCCGTGGTTGGGGTGCATGCAGGAGGCAACCAATCAATGTGTCTCTCTCACATCAATGTTTCTCTCTGTCTCTCCCTTCCACACTCTCTAAAAATCAATGGAAAAATATCCTCTGATGAGAATTAACAACAACAAAAATATCAATTTATTATATCCACATCACCATTAAAAGTGAGAAAATAAAGGAAGATTGAATAGGAAGCGTGCTTCTTACACCCAGCCTACTTCACATGTTGTTTTACATGCCTTTCTCCTGAAAATAACTGAGTTTTGACTCCCTGTCCTAACTTAAGCTTTGTCCTTGATTTATGGGTAAAGGAAAAAAAAAATCTAGCTAAATTAGAGAAGCACGAAGTGTAAACTATTAGCCTAAATGCTCGCCCCACCCCATTATATGTTCAAGTTGATTGTGATTCCAGTTTGAAGCAACCAGGCTTAGACTTTTGTGGCTCTTCCCTAAATTTGTAGGAGGGGGTTAGGGAAGAGAGTGCAGGGAGGAGACAGAAAAGACGTTGATAGGAGAGTGGAGATTCCTCTTCTGGCCTCTTTTGCCTGGAAGCCAACTCACAAGTACACCAAGGAATGCCCTTGTGGTGACTTTGCCAGGGCAGCTACTGTCTACAAGTTAGCTCGCTGTAATTATTTGTGGTTCCCAGTTAAACCTGGAAATCTCTCCAGAGAAATACTTTGGGGTTTGAGGTTTGCTGTCTCCAATTCTGAGGGCACTGGGAAAACCTGGGAGCCTGCTGCAAGGACCTTTACTCATTGCTTCGTAGAGTAGATCCATGGTAGCTGGTCTGGAGCGATGTTTCTCTCCAGAAGAAACACCTTAATGGCGAGTCTAATTAAATATCCAAGCCCTGAGCTCTGTTTTTGTTCTTGCATGACCTCTTTACTCCCACCTTTCATGTTCCTCGATTCTTAAATTAATGAGACTATGAAAATTTCAAAGGAACTACACCAATGTGGCACCATTAGGGTGGTAGTTTAGACATGAAATTGGATTATGAAATGGGGACCTAAGACAAGTCATAGCACTTCCATTCTAAGTGCAATTTTTATCTTTTATTTTCAGCTGCTCATTTATTCTCTCAAGAGAAAACAAAATCTGGAGACACAGGGGTGAAACTGTTTAGTGACTGTAGAGAATGGCTTGTTACTTGGACTCTTGTGCAGACAGGGAAACATAGCTTTTGTGTGTGCACACACTGGTGGGAACTGGACGGAGTATTTAGGCAGGAAAAAGTCAAGCTCAAGACTCAGATAAACACGCCAACAATTCAGTGATCAGCCAGTGCTCAGCCTTCTTTGGTTGGGAAACAACATGAGAACAGTCTTTGTTTTTATATTCCAGTTCATTACTGGTGAGACCGTAGCCAAGAAGAAAATGCTGTCAGAACAGCTTCAGAATTCAGACAAAGAATCACGTCAGTTCTTATTTTAGACGAACTGGTTCGGCCATTTCTCCTTCAGAGCAGTAGGGTGGGTTTCCCCTGGTACGTGTAATTGAAAGGACTTGCTTCCACTTGAAAGATGTGGTAAACATCTGGCAGAGTGAGGAGAGTTTGGAACTATGTAGAAATCTTGGAAGAGACCCGGAGCCAGCGGCATAAGTAACTAGATTCAGGGCCAGGGTCATTGGTTTCATGCCTGACTCCTCCATTCATTTGACTTTGACCTTGGATGTGGCTTGGTGATGTGTTTCCCCTCTGTTGAATTAGAATGATGAGATGATGAGTCACATTTACCACTGGGACAATTAATTGTAAATAACTAAAAAGCACTCTGCGAGCACAGGCCTCTACAGGGGCCCCATTATGCTAAAAAAGCTGGGAAAATTTTGCAAGTGTACAAATTTCAAGGAAGTAACAATAAACTACAGATTTTTGCTATGTAAGGAAACATGTTCTTCCATAATTCCAGGATAACGGCAAGCTTTTATTATTCAAGGCACTCCGTGGGAGCATAAGGAGTGCAGAAATAGTAGTTAAGAATAAGATTAAACATATTAAGAGATTTTCATGTATTGATTCATTCACTCAACATATATTTATTGAGTTCTTTCTATGATTAACTACATGCAGTCCTTGCCCTTATGAAACTCACTGTGTAATTGAAGATTCAGAAAAGAAAATGGTCTCCTAGTGATATGGACAAATAACCTGTTGTGTCTCAATTCTTATGTTTGAAAATGAAGGATCATACTCACTAGGATTAAAAGAGTATTTCACATAAAGTCCTTAGCACAGTGCCTGAGAACAATGAAATATTATGGTACTAGACAGTATCTTTATTGCAAGTATTTATATATTTATTATTATTTTTATTGATTTCAGAGAGAAAGTGCGAGGGAAAGAGAGATAAAAACACCAGTGATGAGAGAGAATCATTGATTGGCTGCCTCCTGAACACCCCTCACTGGGGATTGAGTCAGAAACCAAGGTATAGGCCCTTGTCTGGAATTGAACCCAGGACTCTTCAGTCCATAGGCTGATGCTCTATCCACTGAGCCAAAGCAGCGAGGGCAGTATTTATATTTTTAAAGAAAATCTAGATGTTTGTATAATGGATCATTGGAGGAATTTGCTGTTAATTGTTAGAAGACTTCCATAGATAGAGGTAGATTTTGGGGGGAAAAAAAGAAGAATTAGACATTTCAATAACCTTCACACACAATTACACAATGATAGCGTCACACACAGTGCCCACAGGGGCATCATGGCAGGCTTCAAAATGGAAATAGAAGAAAGGAGAACTGGATTCTAGTCTTGGCTCTGCTACAACTAATCAGTGAAATCTTGGAAGCCTCACAATTTTATGGACTTCAGCTTCTTCATCTATAAAACAGACTGGTGGTTATACTTATGTTTGTGGCCTATTCTAATTTTAAATTTGCTGATTCTTTGTAATAAATATTATTGACCTTTAGTACTCAACAAAATACAGTGATAGTGCTAATTTCTTTTAGGTGGGGACTAAGACATGGGCCTATGTTAATAAACATCACTTGTATGTATCGGAGAGAATAATAGTATAAATGAGGAAAAATATTCTAGATTAGACTTATTCCTTGATACAAAGTTTAATATCTGTGTGTGCACATGTGTGTGTGTATTCACACGTATATAATCGGTGTGGCAGGTTACCATGGATAGTGTTGCTTACAAAAATTGGTAATGAGACCATTGGTTAAGAATATGTCCAGTTCAGTTTGTGTAACTCAGGGGTTGAGCATCAACCCAAGAAGCATGAGGTCACAGGTCCACTCCTGGTCAGGGCATATGACCAGGTTGTAGGCTCAATGCCCCATGGGGGACATATAGGAGGCAGCCAATCGATGATTCTCTCTCATCATTGATGTTTATAGCTCTCTTTCCCTCTTCCTTCCTCTCTGAAAAAAATAAAATAAATAGCCCTAGCTGGTTTTGCTCAGTGGATGGAGCATTGGCCTGTGGACTGAAAGGTCTCAGGTTTCATTCCGGTCAAGGGCATGTACCTGGGTTGTGGGCACATCCCCAGTGGGAGGTGTGCAGGAGGCAGCTGATCAATGTTTCTCTCTCCTCGATGTTTCTAACTCTCTATCCCTCTCCCTTTCTTTCTGTAAAAAATCAATAAAATATATTTTAAAAATATACATAAAATATGTCCAAGCATAGTGGTTAGTATGCATAGAATCCTTAAGTGTCTGGAGCCAACCTTTTTAAAAAGACAAGGCCCCATGCAGTCCTTGGGTAAGATTGAGGTCCTCACAGTGCAGTACCTGAGCCAGAAACAGCATCACCAGGGAACTTGTTAGAAATGCAGATTATGAGGCTACATCTGGACCTATGAAATGAGAAGCTCTGAGTGCGGGGCCCAGCAATCTCTCTAACAAACCCTCCAAGTGATTCTGCTGCACACTCACGTTTGAGACTCACTGAACAATCTCTTGTCCAAGTAAGTGATATAAACCTAAAGAGCAGCAAGAGAAAAATAAGTTTTGGATGAACTCATTCACTCATGTATTTATTAAGCATCTGTTATGTGTAAAACTCTCTGCTTAATTCTGCAGGGAGATACCAATATATAGATACCAATATATACTCTGAAATAAAATGAGACAATGTCATGGTTGATAACATGAGAACCTAGCGGGGAAAGAAAAGGTTGTCAAAGTTAAAATATGAAAGAGATGGTCTCTCCTCTTCCTCCAACCAGTGACAAAACCCTGGACATACTGTCGCCAGTCTCTGGATCACAGTTTCTTCTGCTGAACCAGACTCAGGAATTCTCATCTAGGAATTAGAAGATGGTGAGCATATCAGAATCATCGAGGAGGTTTTGTTCAAAAACAAGAAAGCTTCTATCCATCTTGTCTTTGAGAAAATCTTATATCCTTCCCATGAGATGGGTAGGGAAAACACAAAGAGAAAACAAAAGGCAACTGCCCTAGGTGCCTTTGAAGTGACTTTGGCCAGGATCAAGCACACTTTGCAAAGCAAACTGGGTAGAAAATTACAGGTGAAGAATTTTAAAAGTTAGGTGGAGTGACCTGGGGAGTGAGGCCATTTACAGACTGAATGTCAGCCTCATAGTTCTGAACCATGGAGAAGTAGCCCCTCAAGGACTCTGGTTAACATGAATGAGACCGAATACTCGCAGAGCTTTTCTTCTAAGGACCTGATCTCCATTGTCTCCTTTGCTCTCTTGGCCTCTCCGTGAGATAGGCGTGGGTGGGTGCGATTTCCCCATCTCATTCTTAAACAAGAGCTCCAGGAAAACCAGCACCTCTGATCGTAGCAAGCTCAATCAGTCAACAAATATTTATTAATATTTATCGTTTTCTGGCATCCTTTTTTTTTGAAGGTATGTGTAGGGATGTCACTTCATTTGGTCCAAGAAAACCCCAATGAATGAAGAAAGCATTAAGCCTCCTTAGCTTGTGTAGTATCACTGCAAGGGGTAGTATGAATACAGGCTCACATACTTTCTCTGCTAAGCCCCGTTTACCACCATGACTCATTCTTGCTTTTCAAGGCAACTCACCATGCAGCTTGCGAGTGCCTGGCTCTGAGGTTAGAGTGTGGTAAGGTGAGACCTCCATTAACCAGGAAATGTGGTTAATTAATGTTTTCTCATTAACCGGAGTTTAATCAGAAAAAAAGTTTCAATGCTGTTGTTTAACTAAGTAAATAAAAAACCTCAGAACAATAAAAGAGTGCAAATGGTTTTGGAACAGGGGGCTTTGTCCTAGCCCTGCTTCTGCCATCGAGTGACGTTATGATGTTTGACATCACTTTGACTCTTTTGGCCTCAACTTTCTCATCTGTAAAATGAGGAGGTAATTCCAAGTGGTCCTTATGGCTCCTCTGAGTGTACTTTTGAGGTTCTGTACTTTTTCTCTAATGGTCAGGGACATTGCTATCCCAATGTTAGTTCATATCCAGGCCAGCAGCAATTGATGGAGAAACTGAAGGAGAATGAATGGGTCAGTATGCTCTTGGAATAAGAAAGAAACATAGTGTGACTTTTTTTTGAGGAAAAATTGGTATCAGCTTATTTGAATATATTTTAATGCTTAATATATTTCAGTATATTTGGTATAGGTTCACTTGGGTATATTTGCAAATAAATACATATTTAATGTTAGGGGCCCAGTGCACAAATTTGGGCACCTTGAAAGGAACTGTGGTCCACAAGGCTGCAGTGGGCACAGGGAGGGTCTTGGCCCATCCTCTGTGTCCCTGGCCACTCCCTCCCGCAGTGTCCCCTGGCCCTCAGTCTGCTGGCAGCCCCACTCTCACTGCCACCCCTCGAACCCGCTGATGGCGTGGAGTAATTGGGTTCAGCACCGGCAGCAGGTGCAAGTGGCAGCTGCTGCCCCAATCGCCCCTCAGGAGCAGCGGGAGATGAAGCCCTGAGGGGCGATTGTGTGCCGTGCTGTGCGTCTTTGCTCTGCCCTGCACATTGTAGCAGTTTTCAACATAAGATACACTCAGGATCATAACAGAGATCATTAGCAATAAGTTTAGGAGACTAAACAGGGCAAAGGAACAAGGAGAAAAGATACCTGGGAGTCCAGAAGGAGAAAAGAGTGACACCCTAGGTTGGGTACTCCAGGCACCTTAGTGCACTGGCTGCTCATTCACCGTTAGCAGTGCCTGCGTGTGGAAACTCAGCACTCTCTTCATATCGGCCCCATTAATTGTCCCGTCCTTCATTCTGGTGACTTCAGAAAAAAAGTCTTATTTTGTCAGTGTGGAGTTAACTGATTTGTATAAATAATCTAATTGTGTTATTATCTAGTGTCTTCTAGATAATGAATGACAAGTCCATGTTCTACAGAATGACATGTTTGCAAGTATATGATGGGGACTGTCTCTACATAGAAACCAAGTTAGCCAAATACTGCTGGCTTATATTGTGAACAGGGTGCCTAAAAAACAAGCCTATTTTTTCCTAATCATATGTAATTTCTACAAATAAATATTTCTTATGCTTTACATCTGCATGGAAAATTGCCTCCTACACAAGCCACACCTTCGAGCCAGGTCCAAACCTCTCACCACCAATGTTATCATTATACTTGGGATTCCAGCTGCCTTTGGTTATGAGGATTTCATACAAATATGAACCAAAGGGAGCAAAACATAAAACGCTGCCATTTTTTTTCCTTCCCAATTTCCCTAAGTTAAATAACAGTTTATTCTGCAGGCTTTCAAATCACTCCCACAAAATTGGCAATCCAATACAATTGACACATTCATGCTAATCCACTCAGAAGTAAATACTCTGTGGTAAACACCGTGATATTTGCAAAGAACATAGCTCCCCAATTATGGAAGAATTAAGTAGGGATATAATGAGGGAGGGCCAAGTGTGATTCAGCATGGAGGGAAGCAGCCTTACCATCGTGTCTAATCCTCAAGTGGAAACTTTCTATGCATTTGAGAACTTAAAAGCGTGGTTCACTTTGACTGTTAATTTAAATAAAAACGTTGCACCATGTTTTCTTGTTTTCCACCTAAGACTCAGCAAAATGCTCCTAAGAGGTGCTGGCTTCAGGATTTTTCTGGACTTAGCCAGTACTCGGACATGTGGTTTGTGTCACGAAACCGCAACCTACTGGTTCAGTATTTGTTGGATGTTCATGGAAAGACAAGGGCATTTAGTCTGTTTAGCAAAGCTGGGTTTGAGTCCCGGATTTACCCTGTTCCCAGTCACCACCCCAGGAAGAACCAATTCAGTACTGTAAAAGTTACTGGAGTCTTTACATGCATTGTCGCCTTACGTTGATCCTGTTGAGGCGATGAAGGCACTAGTTAGTCATTCCCGTTTCAGAGCTGAGGAAGCCAAGGCTCAGAAAGGTTGTTAGTTGTATGTTATCCCACAGCAGCCGCTTTCCTCAGCGGCAATCAGCGCAGGCAGAGGTCCAGAGAAGGTAGGTGCTTCACCTGGCATCACACAGCAAGTCGGATGCTGGAAAGAGCACAATTAGTCTGGAATTTCCAGCCCATTGCTTAGGTCACTGGACCATGCCGTCTGTGTGTCCAGACTGGCCTGGGAGGTGAGCCACCTCCTGTTTCGTCCCCTAGGCCAGGAAATTGTTTCTGAGCCCGATTGGGTCAAAGTGAGCACAATGATCATAGACAGGCAGTTGGGAGAGGAAATAAAATACTAATGTTCTTTGCAGTTTCAAGAGCCTCTCTCGTCCCTATAAATGGATGGCTTGGACAGACGACTCTGTAGTTGTAATAAATAAAGAGTTGCCACCACTTTAATCTCTGATCCCGGTCCACCCACAGGCTTCAGGAAAATGCCTGACTGAGCAGACAGCCTCACAGATTTCAGTCTGTGTCCATCCGGAGGCGTGGGCCCTCTGGGAGAAGGCCCAGTCTGTTCCTACATTGCTCCTAGATGACAGTCTGGAGTTAGGGCTTTGCCTAGAGAGCATTATACGTTCAAACACCACAGTGATGACATAAGAGTAATGTTTTTCTCTCTTTCACTGGACACTTGAGTATAACCAAGTACATTTTATTGAGCACATACTATGTATAGGACAAAAGTCAAATATCTAACAAGTGCTAATAACCAGTGCTAATATCAGCAAAATGTTATAGTATGCTGGACCTTCTCCCAATACAGATGAAAATTACTAAAAAATTAAATCAGTGGGAAAAGAAATCTATTTTTGAAATATATTTTTATTGATTTCAGAGAGGAAGGGAGAGGGAGGGAGAGATAGAAACATCAATGATGAGAGAGAATCATTGACTAGCTGTTTCCTGCATGCCCCACACTGGGGACTGATCCCAAAACCCAGGCATGTGCCCTGACCAAGAATCAAACCATGACCTCCTGGTTCGTGGGTGGACGCCCAAGTACTGAGCCACACCAGCCAGGCAAGAAATCTACCTTTGGAAGAGAGGGAGAGAAGAGAATGGAAGAGGGTGGGAAATAGTTATTGATGTTACACTTGTTAAAAGCAGCGTTTATAAATCTGAACTCCCTTGGTTTAGGAACAAAAGGTACATTTTGTGCAATTTGGTTTGTTTATAAATGGTCCTGTTTTGTGTGTTCCTGGGTATGAGACCCAAAAATAAAATATCCAGAAAGATGTGTGACAAAGAGCTTTTCCCAGAAAAGTCATTAGAAATAAACATCTTTTTCTGATTAATTTTCCTATTTTACTCTAATAACTTAATTTCTAAAAGAATTTTATTTTATTTATTTTTTTGGTAATTACTAATTCACTGTAGCAAAGATTGCTATAAGTTAAAAAATATGATTGTTAGGAAAAACAAACAGAAAACAGCAAAACACACACAAAGCAAACAAATCCCACTAAGATTTCTCCAAATCCATTAAATTAATCTCATGTTAATTCTTTTGTTTTTCTATACTTCTATTTAGTTTTTGTCTACTTAAGTATTATTTAGCTGTGACTTAGTAATTTCTATGGTGTTTTTCTCCAATAAATTAGTTCCTATTTGACCATATTTATTGCCTTTAGTTGACTTCAGGGGGACCTCTGTCCTAAGTTAATTTTAAACCTCCCATCTTCCCAAGGAGCCCAGTGGGGGGCGGAGGGATGGAGCCTTGCACTTTTCTGTCTTCAGCAAACACACCTGTGGTGCACAGGAGTGTCCCAGTGTCACTCAGGTGTCCCTCAGGGCTGTGGAAGGATGTGGGAGGAGGAGAGGAACTGGAACTCTGTACTAGGATAAGTTTAAATGTTTGGTTTCTGCTGTTCATTGATGAATGATGTTCAATGTTTGACTTGTCTGTTGGGTGGATATGAGAAGTAGGAGATAATGAAAGAGAAAATAATCCTATATAATAAAACTCTAATATGCAAATTGACCAAATGGCAGAATGATCAATCGCTATGATGTGATTGACTACCAGGAGGCACATGCTCAACACAGTGGGCACACTGCTCAGCCAGAAGGTGGGCTGTGAGCACAGCAGCAGTGGTGGGAGCCTGTGGCAGCACTAAGGACATCCCCGAGGGTTTCTGGACTGTGAGAAGGTGCAGGCCAGGCGGAGGGACTCCCTGCCTCCCAGTGCATGAATGTTGTGCATCGAGGCTCTAGTTTAAATATAAAAGATAAAATACGAAAACCAAAGCAGTTACATTTTACTGAATTAAAAACGTTGAATGTGTGCATGTATTTTGTCCCTCTCTGTGTCCTCTCACTTTTCATTTAATATTAAGTAAGCATTTACTATTATGGGTCATGTCCAAGGCTTTATACTGGGGACTCAGAAATAAATGACAGTCTTTGCAGTATCTGAGTCCGGCACTTCTCACATATTATTTCAGTTAATTTTTTTTTTCAATAATGCAGTAAGGTACACATCTTCACCCCTTTTTCAGAGAAGTGAATGGTTTTGTAAGTTTAAGCCACCTGCTCAAGGACACATAGTGAGTGACTTACTAGTGTCTGAGAACTCTACTTGGGAAGGATTTTCAAGATGTCATATATAAGACCTGGACCTGGTCTAGCAAAGGAACCAAAAATTAAGTCATTGGACAGATATTTGCTGAGTACCTGAAAGGTACAAAAATTGTTCTAGGTGTGATTGAGAACAAGATATAATGTAGAAAAAGTTAGCTAGTAATACAGAAAATATTTTTTAAAAATGTTTTTATTAATTTTAGAGAGACAGGAAAGGAGAGGAAGAGGGAGAGAGCAAAAGAGAGAGAGGAGAGAGAGAGAGAGACATAGATCAGTTGCCTCCTGCACATCCCCTACTGGGGATTGAGCCCACAACCCTGGCAGGTGCCCTGATTGGAGAATCCAACCAGAGAACTCTCAGTGCATGGGATGAGGCTCAACCAACTGAGCCACACTGGCCAGGGTAATACAGAAAATCTTGATATATGATGGTACAGCCAGTGAAACATTTTCTGTTGATGTAAATCAATATGGAAAGAGGTCCCTGAGACAAGACAGAATTGACAAATATCGAAGAGTGTTGCATATGCAAAAGAAGGTACAGAAGAGTGGTGTCTTTTAGGTTAGGACCAAAGGAAAGATGTGCATGAAACTCTTGTGAATTGAAAGTTTTCTGTGTTTTGCGGAAAAACAACAACTGGTGAAGGTGAAGATGATCATGATGAGAAAGAAGATGGTATTAATGATGCCTGAGACATAATGAGTCTGACCAGTAATTGTTCTCTTCATTTGAGCATGAAAGGTCTGAAAACTGATGGTACCTGAAGGGCATTAAGCTGACTGCAAACCGATATTTCATTTAATACATTTTTTTTTCATGTTAATAAACTTTGGCTAGTAGGAATCCTTGGGGCAGGGAGTACATATCCTGAATAGAAATATTGAAAAATTAGAGAAACGTTCTTATTGCTAATGACTTGGTCAACTGAGATTGGGTAATCGGCCTCATTTCTGTTTGTTATTAGGCATAACATGCTTTATTCCTTCGTGTAGAAAATACGAGCTTTTGATATCACTGCTTAGTATAATTGACTCTTCGGAGCCCTGTTTGAACTTAGTGATTCATCATTTTTCAAATTAGTAGGGACGTGGATAGGGTAATCTGCGTCTGTAATCAGTGAAACCTTCCGAATGCCTTCCACAATAATGGATTAGGCTGTCATTTGTGGTATCTCTTATTTCTGCTATCATATGCGCCTAGGATGTCAATTTAAGCTTATTAGTTTAATTTTTAAGACATTTCTTCTTACTGCTGACAGCCATAGGAAGCATGTCCACTTGATGCGTGCTGCCTTGTTTGTTGAATTTGGCAGAAGTGACCCCCCCCACCCCACCCCTTGTAAAAGACAAGATACTCAAGTGTCAAGCGCTTACAGGGTCATCCATCTTCTTTGGCCTTCCACCCACTGGGGCTGGACCACATGCACCCACTGTTCAGGCCCCGTCTCCGCTTTCTCTTTGTCATTATGCTGTTGTCAATTCCGCCATTTATTCAGTGATTAATCATCATTTGGAAGGTTCTGCTGGGAGCCAACAGAAAGGGGAGTATTCCTGCAGGTGGTGTCTCTCTGATTAGTCAAAAGTGATAATGACTTGCTGCTGGGGCTTTGTCCTAAGGAGGGAAATTCTTTTTCTTTTGCGGAAATGCAGTTGAATTTTATAAACTAAGAAATCAATTTAATTTTACAAAGAACATTAGAATGGGTCTTTAGAACATGTTACCCAGGGAAACTGTTTTCCTTATGGCACCTTTACAATCACAACTTGCTTACAATCTTACCTTTGAATTTTTTTTAAAATTCAGAGCATTAAAGATGCATGTTCATGCCAACGGAAGTGCCTAAAAGTAACTCCACGGAAGATGAGATATCTGATGTTTTATCAGCAATTACTTTCACTAAAGTAATATATTTAATATTTTTACCTTTGAGAGCCACAAAGATGGATGATGGTATTTAACTTGGTGCAGTATTACTCTTTTTTTAAATCTTTTATAATATTTATTTAGAAAACAATATCTCTGACAATGAAGGTATTGGCTATATTGTTTATTAGTCAATATGACTGCTTTCGTTGAAAAAGGGGTGAGCAAGATGGATACCGTGGAAGATTTCCCAAGGAGTCTAGGGCTCCACAGAAAGGGGGTACCTTGTTGGTGGTGAAGAAGTCCACCCAGAGAAGTAAGTGCATTTTGGGTGGTGGAGGGAAGAAAGGAACCCGGGAGGGTAGGGAGGAGAAGGGAATGTCAGCCTGCTTCCAGCCTGACCAGTCTCTCCACCAGTTGTTACCTATGTGTTCCTCAGTGAGCGAGAAGGGTTTCCAGAGAGAGTATGAGTGTGTGTGTGTACGTGAACTTTTTTCACTGCTCAGTTGATCAATGTGAGAAGAATGAGTGGCTCAGAGAGAATTACTCATTTCAGTCTTACTCCTTTGGGCGAATTCAGAGATCCTGGAGGCTGCCCTGGATAAATATGAATATTTATCATATTCATCCTTCCTTAATGGGAAGTCTCTCTCAATTGACATGTGGATAAAAGAGACTAAACATGTCAAGGTTCCAGAACCAAATCCTGGTGACTGGTACTTACTTTTAGTAGTTAATTATCTCATTCTCCCCACCCTTCCTCTTCTCTGCCAAATTTTGCTGGTGACTCAAGTTGTTCCTCGGATCTTTGCTTCCTTGGTCTGAGTCTGAATGTGGCATTTGAAGCCAGGGAGCAATCTCTGAAGGATCCACATTTAGGCAGCCACTTGAAGCTCAACGCTGGTGTGTGTGTGTGTGTGTGTGTGTGTGTGTGTGTGTGTGTGTGTGTAAAATGGGGAAGGGGTCTCTCCCTCCAGGACAGCTGCCTCTTGGGCCAGGAGGGAGGTTGGGCTGGAACTGAGGTGATTTGCAATTCATAGCCTCAGCCAGTCACTCCTTGACAGGCAAGTTTCCCCAGGATTGGGAGCAGCTGTTGCCTGACAGGGAGATGGGCTAGAGTGATAGCTGAGTTGCCCGCCTGGGAGGTGGCTGGGATTCCTGTGGTAGAGGAAGGGCTTTTGCAGAAGACAGGTTGAGAGTAAGAGAGCCAAGTGGATGTGTGAGGGGTGGGGGTAGATGTGGGGAGCAGCCCCAAAGCCCTCTCCTGGGCAAAAGAGCAAGACACTGAATACAAACCTCCAGATCCTCAAGTCCCTCTTTCTCCCCTCCCCAGTCTAACATGGTTCTTGAAGTCTTACATCCTCAGGTGTAAGAGGCTGAAGACAGCTTGAGTGTAATCTGTCCCAGGTGGAGATTGCTTTTGAGTGAACACCATGACCTACAGACTTGGTCCCCAAAGTGTGGTCCCTGGACCAGCAAAGTTGCATCACTTGGAAACTTGTGAGAAATGCAAATTCTTGGGCCCTACCACAGACCTATTGAAGCAGAAACTCTGGGGCCTTGACACTCGCTATCTAGTATAACAAGCCCTCTAGATGTTTCTAAACATGCTGAAGTTTGAGAATCACTGACCTAGAATGAAACAAGCTATGACTCAATGGATTTTGGGCATTTGTCAATGATTTGAGGGAAAAGGGCACACTAAGGAGAACAGGGTCTTATGACTCCTCCTGTGAGATGACCTTCTCTACTTATAACTAAAGATATCCCAGCCATGGATCCCAAGCTGCTGAATGCAAGAGACTGAAAATCATACTTACCATTTAACTAGCAGAGTATTTCAGCTTTGGCTTGGAAATTGTTGAAAAACTTGCACAGATGTGACTTTCCCTTCTTTTTTTCTAGTACTCATGTTAGTTCTTCTAGAGTTGAACCATTGCCCTTTGGTGAATGACTCTCCAAAGTCTGGGTGAAGGAGAAAGGGGATCTGCATTTATTAAGATCTGGCAAGCACCTTGTGCTAATAAAGAGCATTAGGTATAGGAGATATCCCAGTGGTTAACAAACTCTATCTCCAACCCAGCCTCCTGCCTGAGGTGGACGTCTGATGGAAGAGAATAGCATCTTCAGAAAGTTAGCAATGTGGGAGAACCAAGATGGTGGCATGAGGTATATACCTAAATGCGCAGCTCCACAACTACATTTTTAAAATACAACTATACAGATAAATGGCCATCCTCCAGAACCAAGGGAGAGGAAGCTTTATAACTAGAAGGCAAGAAAAGGAGTGCTTTGAGACTGAGTAGAAGCTCCCAGCGCCAAAACTGAGAGGTACGGACGCGCAGAACAAAAGCGGTGGCGCGGCAGCTGCGCTCAGTCCTCGGCTTGGAAGGAGATTATAAACTCCAGGGTCGCACTGAATGCAACGCGGGCTGTAGGGCAACGGGGCAGAAAACCAGTGGCGTTCTAGCAGTGCTGTTCACAGCGATCACTGACGCGGAGATTCGGGGACTGAGAGGCGCACGCAGACCCCAGGGCTTGGAGACACCAAACCCGGAGAAACTGCGGCAGCCATTGTGGGTTGCTCTGCCCCGGTGACTCTGAGACCCGCCCCCTCCATCCCACCTACAACCCCGCCCAAGCTGTGTGCCTGCCTGCCTGCAGCATAACCTAAGGGTCTGCAGCTGGGACAGAACTCCAAAAGATCTAAACCCCAAACAATGAGGAGAAAAGCCTGCAGATCATTTCCTCCCAGTGATACCTCCCAGTGATAACTACAAGACTGTGTACCCAGCCTTCAAAGGCGTACAACAAGAGTGTCCACCCTAGGTGATTGCGGAGGCTGAATCACTGGGTCCTATTCACACAAAGCCAAAATGCGAAGACTAAGAAGCAGGTCACAAATGACAGAAATGGAGGAACGCAAACGACTGGATATAGAGTTCAAAACCATGGTTATTAGGTTTTTCAAGAATTTTCTAGAAACCACTGATAAATTTGAAAAGGACCAGCTAGAAATTAAGCATACACTGACTGAAATAAAGAATATTATACAGAGATCCAACAGCAGACAAGAGGATCACAAGAATCAAGTCAAAGACATGAAATATGAAGCAGCAAAATCCACCCAGCCAGAAAAGCCAAAAGAAAAAAGAAAAGAAAAGAAAAAAAGAATAAAAAAGTATGAAGATAGTGTAAGGAGTCTCTGGGACAACTTCAAGCGTACCAACATCAGAATTATAGGGGTGCCAGAAGAAGAGAAAGAGCAAGATATTGAAAACCTATTTGAAGAAATAATGGTAGAAAACTTCCCCCACCTGGTGAAACAAATAGACTTCCAACTCCAGGAAGCGCAGAGAACCCCAAACAAAAGGAATCTAAGAAGGACCACATCAAGACACATCATAATCAAAATACCAAGAGCAAAAGACGAGGAGAGAATATTAAAAGCTGCAAGAGAAAAGCAGTTAGTTACCTACAAGGGGGCACCCATACGACTATCAGCTGATTTCTCAACAGAAACTTTGCAGGCCAGAAGGGAGTGGCAAGAAATATTCAAAGTGATGAACAGCAAGAACCTACAGCCAAAATTACTTTACTCAGCAAAGCTATCACGCAGAATTGAAGGTCAGATAAAGAGCTTCACAGACAAAAAAAAGCTAAAGGAGTTCATCACCACGCAACCAGTATTATATGAAATGCTGAAAGGTAAGCTTTGAGAAGAGGAT
This sequence comes from Murina feae, assembly GCA_004026665.1. Lineage (NCBI taxonomy): Eukaryota > Metazoa > Chordata > Mammalia > Chiroptera > Vespertilionidae > Murina > Murina feae. Next base: position 5,126 of record PVJC01023447.1, on the reverse strand, counting down.
GAAGAAAAAATAAAGATAAAAATTATGAACAACAAATACATATCTATCAACAAGTGAATCTAAAAATCAAGTGAATAAAAAAATCCAATGAATAGAATAAACTGGTGAATAGAATAGAATCAGAGGCATAGAAAAGAGGTGGACTGACAATTTTCTGGGGTAAAGGGTGTTGGGGGTGTGGAAAGAAAATGGACAATGATCGTACACCTATGGATGAGGACAGTGGGGGGGGGGGAACTGGGAGGAGGGGAGCTATGGGGGAAAAAAGAGGAACAACTATAATAATCTGAACAATGAAGACAAATTAAAAAAAAAAAAAGAAAGTTAGCAATGTGTCCAAAGTTGTGGTCAGTACATAGCAGTGGGTCCTTGATGGATTCTTGTTGAATTGAACCTGCTTGACTTCACCTCAACAGCCTGTTTGTTACTCTTCATTCATACATTTCTCTCAAACTTCTTGAACCCAATTTTAATTTTGGTTTAGGCTCTTGCAGTAACAAGTTCCAGATGAGGTAATGAATTGACTATCTACAGTGTAAAGGAATGTGTCCCTTTATTTATCCTAAAATGACCTCTTCCAAGTTTCAAGAGTTGCTTATCTGAAATCTTAACTCATAGGTTAGGGTGTTGATGCTTCCGACTTTGTCTGAGATAGTCTCTGTGATTGCGCAACGATGCGTCAGTAGTACTGATAGCACTGCCACACCACACCAGGTGAGAAACTCCAAGGAGAGGAATACCATCTGACTCCATGCCAGGATCGAGCTCGCCTGTGCTAGAGTTGGTGATCTACAGTGTGGGTTAGGAATTCACAAAGATCCAACCATTCCTCCTGAATTGGTGCCTTATGTTCTATCTGGAAACTCATTTCTTTAGGTAAAACATTTTTTTATTTAGTATTTTCCCCTTCTAGGTTAAACTTTCATGAAGTCAAGGAGAAAGGCTTCATCATTTTTTGTTGGCCCCTACCACCTGTAATAGAGCCCGAAATAATTGCCCTAACTCTTAGTGCATGCATGTGTACATGTTCTTAGAGAAGGGTAACAAGCTATTTCCTTACATCTTAGTTTGAATGGGATGTGAGGGTGAAGTGTGCTTTACATTTGGAGACAAAAAAGACATCCTCTTTGCCTTTATGAAAGTTAAATCTAGTTGGACATATTTATAAAGGAGCTGTTTTACCCAGAGAAATGTGTTTCCACTGGTAGAAGTTTAGGCACTTTTGATCTGGTCAATTGATCTGGCCAGATAGGAGTCACCTTCCTCTCACTCCTCTGCGTGATTTCTAGAAGGGATCTCATTTTAGAGAAAAAGTCTTATCCATTCACTGAAAGCCAGGAAGAGCAGGACAGCATGAGTGTTCTGGGGACTGGGAATAGAAAATAAGGACACACTGAAATAACAGTATTTATTGAGCATTTCCTATGTACATGGAATTCTTTAATGTACTTAATAGCTATCAACTCATTTGATTTTCATGATAAACTTATGAAATAGGAACTCTTACTATCCACACTTCATAGAAGAGAAAATCAAGGTCAGGAAGGTTAGGTAACTTCCCCAAAGGAGACTTAGCTAGTAAGTGGAAGAGCTAGAATTCCAATCCAGAGGGTCTGATTTCGAAGTCTGGCTCTGAAACAGTATGCTCTACTGCCTCCCTGGAGAGGAAAAGGGGCACAGGAAAGCAAAATCAGGGTTGAAGATTACTTATATCTTAAGATTTTTGCCAAAAATGAGCCCAATATGGCATGGGGCAGTGCTCCAGAGAACCAAGACTAGATATTGCCTGGGAGGGAAAGGATGAAAAAAAAATGCTTTATGAGAACTGGTCCTAAATGGTTTGGCTCAGTGAATAGAGTATTAATTAGCCTGTGGACTGAAGGGTCCTGGGTTGGATTCCAGTCAAGGGCACATGCCTGGGTTGTAGGCTCAATCCCCAGTAGAGGGCATGCATGAGACAGCTGATCAATGATTTTCCCTCATCACTGGTGTTTCTATCTCCCTTTCTGTTTCTCTCTGAAATCAATAAAAATAGATTTTTTAAAAAAGAAACTGTGTTTTGTCAGGTTGGAGAAGGAAAGGGTTATTTAGAGGGAGATCTAAGCAAGATCTTCCTTGCAGCTCCTGCAGTGGTCCTCCCTTCTGTTCACCGCTCCCTAATAATTTGATCAGTTCTCTGTGGAAAGCACTTAGTTGCTATGGTAATGAGTACTCTATAAATATTAATAGAATAAAGCCAAACAGAGTATCGCCCCATTAATGCAGGGGCTCATGGAATTAGCCTTGAACATCATGATCTAATGATGTGCTACACAGTCATTTTATTTTAAATCCCATTGGACGTGTGTGCTAGTGCTGGACCTTACAGTGATGAGCAACAAAGATCTGGAGCAAATGATGTCATGTTGCTTTTGAAGCCCAAACAACCTGTTCTCAAAAGCTGAACATATCATATATGTTCACTGTTTTGATGTTTTTAGTGGAATTTAATAAAAATAATTGTTATTCTGATTACTTGATATTATATTTGGTAACTTAACTCATGGGCTTTTAGCATTGAAGAAGTACAGATTCATCCAATTTTGCGCAGAAAAGGATCTTAGTGATTGTTTAGAGTAGGAGTCTCACACTCAAATGCCTGCAGGGTTGAGGCAGGTAAGGTAAGTGAGGGAAGCAGACTGCGCACAAGATAACGGGAATAGTAGGCACAGTGCCATGCTGAAAGCTTGGCATCCTATTCTAGATGCAATGTGTTTGTTTACTCATGTTCCCTCCATCCTAGGATTTTAAAGTGATACAAGGAAATATAATGAAAAAATAAGGAATAGGATGTGGGGAAAATAATGATAATAAAAACAAAATTAAGGATAAGGTTAATGAACATATTGATTTTAAAGTTCTCTGTGGTTGCTAGATGTATGTCACGAGTCTCTGAGCTTCCTAGCAGCCAATGTAAAGAAAGGAACATGATCCAAATATTCAGGAAAAGCCCAGAGTACTTTTAGTTCAGAAGCTCAAAGATGCCGTATGGACTCCCTTGTTTAAACTCTGTCCTTCTCTTTCCCTTTCTCTTGGTTCTCCTCTCATTTCTCTAATAATGCCTCCTGTGTTGCTTTTGTGAACACCTGTCCTTCACTGATCCCTTTGGCCCTCGCCCTATGTTCATCCTAGCCTACATACACACGGCAGGCAAATGTCGAGCACGCATACCTTTGTCCCCAGTTCAGAGTTCTCCTCTAACTTTCTGATTTATATTTCCAATTCCAGCTAGCCAGCCTAGCTCTCATCACAGATGTCCCTCACGCCATCATATCCCCAAACTGAATTGATCCTCTTCCTCTACCTTAATCCTAACCCCTTTTACTCTTACACTGGCTCCTCCTTCTGTTTTCCTTGTCTAGTAAATTACACTACCAGCTCTTTGCCACCAGGCTGCCCTGAACAGAAACCTATGATTCACAGCTGAGCCATCTCTTCTTTCCTTCCATATAAGAAGGTGTATTAGTCTTATATCTTTTATATCACTCAACTCTCCAGAGCCCGCATCTAGAGCCCAGGTTTCTTACCATGCCTACCCCTATGCCCGCCCTTCCAGCCAGGCCTTTCATGGCCACCTTTCTCCTAAAAAATAGTCCTTCCAAGAGTCTCATCTAAAAGCCTGAGGTAATGCCAGATGCCCTTCTCCTTGGTGTCTCTGAACTCCATTTTTTAAAAAAATCTTCTTAGTATCCTGAGCCAATCCTTTATCCTGTTTAGCTTCTCAGCCTCTTCTCTGCTCAGCTCTCTGCCTCTGAGTCCAGGCAGCCAATGCCTCAAGGGGAAGAGTGGCCCAAACACAAGGCTCATCCTTCCTCCTCTTCACTTCCTTTCAGTCTGTAATCTTGGTCCCTTATCGCCTGAATGACTTGGTGGCCACGAATCTCAATTTCTGTCCCCTGTTCCCACAAGACTACCAAAGCCTCTATTCAGCAACTCTCTTTCTGTCGGCTCTTTGCTTGTCTCGCAGCCTCTCTGCCCAAGCTGTGCCAATAGGCAAACCAGCAAATCCCTGGAGGAGGGGAAAGGTAGAAGTTGGGCTTATCTCAAAAGCGTCCCTTTTCTCTGGGACCTCGGCCCCTGTGTTCCTTGCCGTCTTCATCGTTATCCAATGCCTTAAAAAGAGTTGTTTGATTTCCGTTTTCATTTATTATCCAGCTTTTCTAATTATTCTTGGATGGGAGGGTTTCTCTGCTCAATTGATCTTTGTTTATGGAAAAGCATCTTAAAACTCAAGAAAGCCAACTAGGCTCATTCAACAACACCATTAACAATGTATCGAGACTTACTGCTTCCTTCCAAGAGCATTAATCTCTTGGAGGTCTTTGTGAGACTAAATGTGTTTTATAATTTATGCCACCACTGCACACACATTTAAGAGGAGTTTACTGGGGGGAGAGGGGAGGGATTCTCATCCCTGACTAATTAACTAGCTAACTAACTGACTAACGTCAACAATTAACATTTGTTGAGCACTTGTGCCAGAAACTGTTTTTAAGAATTCTGCATATAGCATTTCATTTATTCCCCACAACTTTGAGAAATTAGTTCTTTTACGATTCTTCTTTTTCAGATGAGAAAACGAATACACAGAGATATTAAATGATGCCATAAGATTACTCACTTCTTAAATGGCAAAGCCAGAGTTTTAACACAAAAAGTCTGACTACCGGGTCCTTGTTCCTAGCTACTGTACTATTTGGTTTTTCCTAACCATCAAACTATTACTATTTTTATTGGTGGCAAAAAAAAAAAAAGAGGAGTTCTGGAAATATGTTGAGTTATGACAATGTCTTAGGAATAAGTTTACGAACTCAGTATAGGACACAGTTTTATGTGCATAAACTCACTTCATTAACTTGTGGAGAATTTACTAGATAGAATCAAATTTGTGTTGTTATCCGTCAAAAAAAAAAAAAAGAAGAAAAAACAGTCATTGACAACACTCAGGTCTTTTTGGTTTAGTAAAATCATGACTGAGAAAAATACTGTATTTTGATTTTTTAAGCGCATCTGACACATTCTTAAAAATTTTTTAAATTTGTATAATTGATTTTAGAGAGAAGACGGGGAAGAGAGAGAGAGAGAGA
>PVJC01023446.1:0-26377 GCA_004026665.1 Murina feae | reverse complement strand
CCCAGCAAGGCCAGCTGGACACAGGTTCTGGAGTTTTTTCTCCTATAATTGATACTGTTCCTTGAAGGCCTGGGGTAATTGATACACTGTTCCTTTAAGGCGGCCTTCTAACTACTAACGAAGCCTCTTCTGCTTCACCTCGCAGCGTCTATAATGAAACAATTGTTACTTTTACTGGTTAGGCCGGAGCTGCTCTTTCCTTCAGCTCCGGAGGATTCCATGATTGTTACAATGTTTCAAAAAGCTGTGTTTCGCTAGAGGCAGTTTAATCGGAGCTGAGCTGAAGGGCGCAGCTTCACTTTCCCTCCTGTTGCAATGGAAAGGGCTGTTTACTCAGGTCCGGGAGTGGCGGCCGCCATGTTGGCTGGGCTAATTTGCATACAGCCGCTCTGATTGGCTGGTGGGCGTGGCTTACCCTGTCTCGGAGAAACGATTAATTTTAATATTTCGCTTTTATTAGTTTAGATTTTGGCTATATGTATATTCCCATGACAAAAATATTAACTTCAAATAATTCTCAGCAACTCTGGTATTTTCTTTCTTGATAAATGCCTAGAAGAAATTAATTGAACAGTCATAAATTCACACATATGTACAGGTATATCTGTAAGAATGATTTTTTTAAAGTTACATTTTTATTTTTGACAATTTATGACATACAAAGATTGAAAATGCCAATAAATAATTACCCACAACCTAGAAAAACCTGTTACTAATTTAGTGTGTTTATATAATTCTTAATACACTTACTATTTAAATATATAATCAGAAAGTTATACACTTACTACTTAACTGTACTTAGTTTTCAACACACTACTTTTAATACATTTTAATGCACTTAGTATTTAAATACACTTACTATTTAAATATATAATCAGAAGTTTATACACTTACTATTTAAATATACTTCATTTTTAACACACTATTTTCAATACAATTTAATGCACTTACTGTTTAAATACACTTACTATTTAAATATATAAATCAGAAGGTTATACTGCATATGCTATTTTCAGTAATTTTTTAAATTAAAAATACTTCAACTGTGGCTGAGTGGCTCAGTTACTTGGAGCATCCTCTTATACATCAAAAGGTGGTGGGTTCGATTCCCGGTCAGGACACATATGGGAGGCAACTGATCCATGTTTCTCTTTCACATGGATGTTTCTTTCTCTCCCCCTTCCTCTATAATCAATAAACGTATCTTCCAGTGAGGATGAAAAAAATTAGGTCATGATCATTATTCCATATCATTTATTAGTTTTATACCATATGATTTCAGTATCTATACAGTATTTTCTTTATGGCTTTAGTTTTATAAAAAGCAATTTTTTATTATTGGCTCTGTTCTTTGCTGTGTGGACTGTGAAGAATATCCTTAATAATAAATCTTTGTATATATTCACAATGATTTTCTTAGAATAAAATCATGAAGGTGAAACTGCTTGTCAAAGAGTATGCATAATTATAAAGCCTTTTTAAGTGGGGGTTATTCAGTTGTTCTTAAGAAAATGTCCACAAAATTTTCTTCTCAGTAGTATAAAATCACATTCTCTCAGATTCTCACCAGTGTCATTATACACTTCGGACATTGTTTTAGTGAAAACTAGGTTGTGTTGTTCTTCACGTTTGGCCTTTGATTTGGAGCTATGTGTGGGAGTGAGGTGGGAGGTGGAGAGAGAGAGGATGATGAGAGAGAGTCTGTATGTGGATTTTCTCTTCAGTATTCATTATTTTCTATAGTTTGGTCTGTTTTTATTATTATTCATGAAATTAAACATTTATCTTGAAAAGCTAACAGCCATTGTTGCAACTTACCTTTAGAAATGGCATTTACTGTTCTCCAATATTGTAAAATATTCAACTACATTTTTATTGGCTTCATTTTTTTCTTAACATTTCAATATATTTTTTTGTGTAAATTTATTCCTGTGTAAATTGTAAAGTAAAAGTCTGACTTACTCTTTTCCCCCAAATTTTAAATCAGTCCTCTCAGCATTATTTTAAACATTGTGAATTGTGATCAAGCTAAAAATAATCAATTCAGGTATATACTTTTTTTCCATTATCTATCAGTTTTACTAATTTTAATTTATAAATTTTTGTTTATATTTATATAAACACATATGTGTGTATATTATTTACAGTGAGTCATTATATGATTTAACTTTTATACGCCTTAAAAGGAAATTATATTTTTATAACATTTTATTTCAGGAAAACCTTTGAATTCAGGTTTGCGATTATTTTCATCACTTTGTTACACTATTCCTGCACTGAATTCGAAGCTCGCTGCAGCGCTGACGTCCCCCATTCTCAGTCATGTGAAATATAGTTGTGATGTGTGTGTGTTTTCCTGACGGACACATGTAAGCAGTATATTTTCTGAAGGTTTTTTTAAAAATATATTTAATTGATTTTTTACAGAGAGGAAGGGAGAGGGATAGAGAGTCAGAACATCGATGAGAGAGAAACATCGATCTGCTGCCTCCTGCACACCCCCCACCGGGATGTGCCCGCAACCCAGGTACATGCCCTTGACCGGAATCAAACCTGGGACCTTTCAGTCCGCAGGCTGATGCTCCATCCACTGAGCCACACCGGTTCTGGCTTTTCTGAAGTTTTTACTCTACTCATTACAGACATGGATTGTTTTTAATTTCTTAAATGCCAACTTCTATTTCCTCTGAGTCTATAAGATAATGTTTGCTTTCTGTTTCTAAGGGGATTTTCCTCAGGCTTCTGTTGTTTTTCTTTTCTCTCTCTTTTTGGGGGGTGGGAGGAGAAATTCTGTATTAGAGATGAAAAGCAGTAGCTATCAGAGAATAAAAATTAACGAATTCTAATAATTTCAGAAACATAATTGCCTATAATCCTTTATATACAGGACATGAATGCAAATATTTTTGTGTTTTGTACTTGCTAAAAATGTGTTCCAATTTTAATACCGAATATATCATCCACATTTATCTTTAAGAGATAAATACCAAAGATATAAAATAATTAACTATAAGTACTATAAGATAAAGTATTAAAATTATAAAAATTGTGGGCCAGTGCATACTCAATATACTTCAACCACATTAATTTAACCCATTTAATTTTAAGATCTTATTTTTAAATTCACAGAATTTCTTTGGGTTATTTAGGCATATTCATTAATTACCCAAGAGTTTTGGAAATGGAGAGTAAATTTCTTATTATGAATGAGAAATATTTCTTTCTTAGGTACAAAAATCGTTCATTCAGTGCCAAACCCCACATAATTATTTTGACATTTGGCTCACTCTGTACAGTCTTTTAGTGAACATTCGAGATCTCTCAGCTTTAGTGTACCCGACTCTCTCCAAATGGAATCCAGCTTATTTTTCACCCCATTTGAATTGATTTTCTTACGCCAATAGAAGCATTTTAAAATCAAGATGAAAATACACAGTGGAAATGGAGGTATGTATTTGTTCTGCCAAATCATTCATTGCAGAATACCTGAGTTAAAACCAGCACCTAAGTAAGCTAGGCTAGTATGCAATAACTTAGTTTTTGATGATAAAAAGACCCCAACCCCTGGCCAGATGTCTGATGGAGCACCATTCCAAACACCAAAAAACGTTGTGGGTTTGAGTCCCTGTTGGGGCAATTCCCAGTCGGGGAGCATGCAGGAGGCAACCAATCAATGTTTCTCTTTCACCTCAATGTTCTCTCTCTCTCTCTCTCTCTCTCTCTCTCTCTCTCTCTCTCCCTACCTCTCCCTCTAAATATAATCAATAAAAACATATCCTCAGGTGAGGATTAAAATTTTTATTTTACAAAAGAAAAGACCCCAAGAAACGGACTTGTATTTCTCATACAATTTTGTTTACAGAGATGGGGTTTGATGGGAAATAGCCACTGTGTACGTTTGATGTGATACAATTTCCCAAACCCAGAGGCTCAAAGAAAAAAAGCATTTATGTAGGTCATAAATCTATGGGTTAGCTGGCAGGCTCTTTTGCTCTTGGCTAGGCTTTCTCACATGTCTAGCTTGGGCAAAATTTGGGGTGATCCTGAATGGCCTTGACTGGGATATCTTGTCTCTTTTCTATGTTTCGTCTTCAAATAAACCAGTCGTAGCATGTCCTTCTCATGGATGACACACCGCAAGAGAGCAAGCCCAACTGTGCAAGTGATTTTCCAGCCTGTGTTTGCCTGAGGAAGTCACATGTCTGACCCAGAGTCATAATGGGAGGGACCTGTAAAGCCACATAGCAAGGGGTATGGGTAAGGGAGAGGTGAAAAACTAGAGCTGTGTTGTAATCAACCACTGTGATTGTCCTAGGATATTAGTCACTATAGCATAATATATACACTAGTAGGGGGCCGGTGCATGAAATTAGTGTCGTGGGGGGGGGACATTCCTCAGCCCATTCTGCCCCCTCTCACATATTGGGAGCCCTCAGGGGGTGTCCTACTGATAGCTTAGGCCTGCTCCCTGTTCCCCTTGGGGAGCATGCCTAAGCCACAGTCTGGCTTCCCTTTGTGGGAGGTGACCAGGCTAATCAGGGGAAGTCACCAGCCCCATCACCTCGCTGCTGCAGCCACTGCCAGTCACCACAGCCACCAAGGTGTACATCAATATGTACTCCAGTCCCTACACCATGAAAAAATGACAACTTTCTTTAGGCATTTTCAAGATGTGTCTTTCATAGGACATGACATTTGTTTCTTTTTTTTTTTTTTTATCCTCACCGAGGACATTTTTCCATTGATTTTTAGAGAATGTGGAAGAGAAGGGAAAAACAGAGAGAAACATCAAAGTGAGAGGAACACTTTGATTGGTTGCCTCCTGCTTATGCCCTGACCTGGGCCCTGGCCAGGGAGGAGCCTGCAACCTAGGTACATGCCCTTGGTCAGAATTGAACCCAGACCCTGCAGTCAGCAGGCTGAGGCATTATGTACTGAACTAAACCGGCTAGGGCAGGATATGACATTTCTTAGCCCTCCAGCAGTGGACCTTCATTTTTTTTTCTCCAGGAGTGTGGTGGAAAAACCCTAAATCACCTTTAGGGATTCATATTACCCAAGTTACTAAGAATATTTCCAGTGGCATACAGGGAGCTTAGCAAGTGAACGGTAAGAAAAGGTGTTTCCTTTGTAGTTCACTCAAATCACTGGCTCCACCCCTGTCCCTCCAATCCCAGCCCCAACCCTACCCAGGTCTTTAACTTCTGGCCAAGAATACAGGTGTGGGCAGGCCTGAGGCTGTAGGCCTGGGCAGAAGACCGCCAAGCCCCTCTAATTGCCGGCTCCACAGAGCCCAGGCCTCTGTGATCACCAGCTCTGATCCTGCTCCCTGCCATTGCCAGCTCTTCCCTTGCCCCACTGGCAACCTTTGGCCAAGGCTGCAGGCCTGGGCAGGAGACCCCCAGACCCCTGCAATTGCAGGCTCCACCCCTGCCCCTCCAATCACCGGCTCTGTCCCTGCCCAGACCCTGAGATCGTCGGTTCTTCTCCTGCCTCACTGCAGCATCTGACCAAGGCTACAGACCTGGGCAAGAGACCCTCAGTTCCATGCTTTGTCAGCTCCACTGTTGCCCAGACTCCTGGGATCGCAGGCTCTGCCCCTGCCCCTTCCATCGCTGGGTCTGCGGAGCCCAGGCCCCTGCAATCTCTGGCCTTGCCCCTGTCCAGGCCTGAGGCCTCTGGCTCAGGCATTATGCCTAGGTAGGGCACCCTCATACCCCTCTGATCACCGGCTCTGCCCCTGCCCCCTCCAATCACCAGCTCCACCCTTGCCCATGCCTAAGGTCTCTGGCAAAGGCCTCTGGCCTGGGCAAGGGACCTCCAGTCCCCTCTGATTGTCTGTTCCACACCTCTGGCCCCCCACCTCCCCCACCACCTGCCTGGCTAACAGGCCTGACCACTTCAGTGGCGGAGCTGAGCCAGACTGGACATCACAAAATTGTGGCTTGGGCACTGCCATCTTGCGGCTATGGGGGTGGCCATCTTTGTGATGGAGTGACGCCTAATTTGCTTATTACTCTTTTATTAAATAGAATATGTCTGCTCTATTGTTTCCAGAGAGCAGGGCTACCCCAAAGCTGTCATAATCTCACAGATGGGGCAGTGCTTTACTACCTTATGGCACCATGTCCCATAAACATTGCACTCAAATACTCAAAGCTCATATTGTTGACTAATAATTGAAAAGATGTCATTTGAGAACATTATTCTAATACTAAGGTCTAGTGAAACTTTCACAACAATGTGATTCAGATTTTCCTAGATTTATCTCTTAGGGGGAAGAAAGAAAGCACAATTAAATGTTGAATTATTGCTCTCAAGCAACCCATTTGTGAAAGATAATGATCTCACCTAGAAGATAAAAGTTTTCATGTGATTAGGCTCTTAAGTCCATGAAGCATTATCAAACACTGGAGAGTAATATGTAAAGACCTTCCTTCACTTCCTTGGCTAATTAAGAGGAATAGTGTCTCTAAGGAGTCTTCACGCACAGATCTTCCACAGATTCCTCACACTGGTATTTTCAGTTACAAGTTGTGACTCACAGCTGCTGGGTTTTGTTCAAGATCATGTAGTTTATTTCAAGATGTAGTCTAAATTTTTCTTGTTAGGTTCTGTTTACAAGCAAACATACTCACTATTCATCTCATAAATTGCACAACACAATTGCAAACGGTTTTTATTATTTCTACACTAGGGGCCTGGTGCACAAAATTTATGCCTCGGGCAGGGGGAGGTTCCATCAGCCCAGCCTGCCCCCTCTCACATATGGGGAGCTCTCAGGGGGTGTCCTACTGATGGCTTAGGCTCACTCCCTGCTCCCCTTGGGGAGTGGGCCTAAGCTGCAGTCTGGCCTCCCTTTTTGAGAGGTGACCAGGCTAATCAGGGGAAGCCACCAGCCCCATCATCCCACTGCTGCAGCCACTGCCAGTCACCACAGCCACCAAGGTATTTTCATCAACAAGGACTCCAGTCTCTTCACCATGAAAAAATGACAACTTTCTTTAGGCATTTTCAAGATGTGTCTTTCATAGGATATGACATTTCTTTATTTTTTTTATCCTCACCTGAGGATATGTTTCCAATGATTTTTAGAGAATGTGGAAGAGAAGGGAAAAACAGAGAGAAACATCAAAGTGAGAGGAACACTTTGATTGGTTGCCGCCTGCATATGCCCTGTCCTGGGCCATGGCCAGGGAGGAGCCTGCAACCTAGGTACATGCCCTTGGTCAGAATTGAACCCAGACCCTTCAGTCAGCAGTCTGAGGCATTATGCACTGAGCCAAACCGGCTAGGGCAGGATATGTCATTTCTTAGCCCTCCAGCAGTAGACCTTCATTTTTTTTCTCCAGGAGTGAGGTGGAAAAACCCTAGATCACCTTTAGGGATTCTTATTACCCAAGTTACTAAGAATATTACCAGTGGCATACAGGGAGCTTAGCCAGTGAGCGGTATATCTGTAGTTCACTCCGATCGCTGGCAATATCTCTCCTCAGCCTGATTTTTTTTTTTTTGGTGTTTCTGTCCCCAACTTGCTTAACGTGATTTCAGGACTCTCGTTATTTTATTTCAGTGTCAGTGGTTCTGTGCACTTGTGAATTTGACTGTGAGCCAATTCAAATCTTGTTTAAAATTAAGTGAAATGTGTAATTTAAAAAGCATATCTTCTCTCTTGGAATCAAGACAATATACTGTGTCTCTATTAGAACAGCTTCTAAGCCAACTGTCAAAATATTTCCCCCCACCATTATAAAGAGCTCAAAATATTTGAATTCTGTGCCATTTAAATGCAACTCAACTTAAATTTTTAAAATAGGCACATATATAAGTTTTTATTTAGCCAAGTGGTCACTATTTTATAAAATTTTTCCAAGAGAAATTGTCTCACAGATAGACCTGTTAATGTGCATTTTAAGATTATTGGATTTTGCCCTTATGCCCTTGGTCTACAAGGAGGGATGGTATAAGAAACAACTCTGTCAAAAGTCAGAGTATCTAGAAAAAGTGAAGCTATCCCTGCGAATTGCATTGTTTTAATCCTAAGAGTTGGGTCTCAGATATTGGAGCTCAGAATATATTTCCCTGTCTGCTTTGTCTATTCAGAAATTCCAAACAACATTGCTATTTCTATTAACTGTATGAACTCTTATGCCATGTATTTCAGATATTTATCCTTCTCTGACATTTCTTTTCCCAATTCTTATTTTTCCTGCTTTACTTTACTTATTTATATTTATTTGAAGGCTCTAGTACACAAAAAACATTTGAAGTTATGCTGGGCATAATAAATAAATTAAATATTTAAGCATTTATTTCACCACTGAAGAACTATATTTAAAATTTTATTAACTGAGTGAATAGAATTATAAAGTCACTTTAATCAAAGTAAAACTTAAATACTGGTATATGTATATTAATCTCAATCCCATTTAGGATACTAAACAAAGAAAACATCTAAATATATAACAATAAAGGAGTTGTTAAATATATTGTATTATTGTCTATGTGTATAATTTCTTTTAAATAATATTACATGATAAGGGCAAATGCTCATGACAGCATTATTAAAATAGTAATGAGATGTAAAATTTTATTACAAAATGATCTTTTTAAAATTACAGTTTAAATTCAATATTATTTTATATTCATTTCAGGTGTACAGTACAGTGGTCATATGATCTAAATTTAGTTGAGATACATGAATAGAAAATGTCTTCAAGTAAATGCATCAAATTCTCAATGTTACTTATAAATGTTATGGTTATAGGAATTTATATTTCGTCTTGTGTAACTGTAGTTTTCATGCATTCTATAATGAATATCCATTAGTTTTATTAATAGAAACACACTATTTAAAGTCACCTTTCAATTTTCAGTCTAGTGCTATTATGTTAATATGTATTTTGTGGAGACACTGGTATTATTTTGTTCATCTAAGATTGTTGACTTAAATTTTACTCCCACCTTATTATGGAATAGAGACTGAAAGGGTGGTGCATGACTGCGGACCGGCCAATAGGGATGCAGAGGAAATGACCCAAGTCTAACTGCACCCTGCCCCCCTGTGCAACCGGACCTTGACTCTTCCCTCGACCAATCATGCGTTACCCCACCCACTCCCTATAAATCCTGTTTTCCTGAAACTCGAGCACTTCCTCCCTGCCGAACCGCTGCTTCGGTGAGCTTGCGTGGGACTAGGCCCGAGTTAACTCGAATAAAGGCCCTCATGTTTTTACATCAGGTTTGTATTGGATGCGGGCTCCCTGGGTGGTCTTTGGGATCATGATATCTGGGCGTAACAAGACCTTACTTCCTGAAGAAACTGTCTTTTTCCTTTGATCTCATCCAAAGATGTTTTTATCTTTGCCATAACAATTGGGGTAATTTTGTATTATAAAGGGGAAGTCTAAAGTCATATGTGCAGGTACTCAGGATAATCACTTGGGCCCAGCAGTTTCCTCTATCCTGTGAATTAAGTTGGCCGATATTTCAATGACATACACTCTCTCTTTTGTGAAACAGACTTATTCTCCATCATGCCAATGCTAAAGGAATTGAACTTTTCCACACTATTGAATTTTATATTTTTACTCCACTTCAGTGGCTTTTATATTCTGGAAAAGGTAGCATGGAAGATCTGGTAGTGCAAGATATATCATAATCAGAATGGGGCCTTTTTCCTCCATGCATAATTATGTGGATTGCATTTTTATATTATTCTCCATTGACGTTAGTCAATATCATTTACCACGTTCTGAGAACAAATAGAGTGTATTTTAATCCGAGGCGATAAAAACAAGAGATGGATTGTAATTGCTCATGTTGAGAGCTAGTTTAGTACAATCTCCAGTTCATTGAATGCTTGGTAATTTCTTTTCCTTGGTCTTAATCTTTTCTTCACGATGAGAAATACTCTAGGGTTGAGATATACGTTCTTCCTTCCCTTTCCTGTCTAGTTTACATTCTAGCTAAGTTATTGCTTTTTAGGAACTTTCTTTTAGCAGTGTGTGTGTTTGTATATGCATGTATATATGTGTTAGAAAAAGAGAACCAAAGAAGTCAAACCTAAAAGTGTATTGTTACATCTAATTATTTTAATATTTCCAACAGTGTGAGAAATCATTTTTAAAAGTTTTATTCTTTAATATAAAACGTTTACATTCCCCGACAAGGTAAGTGTCTTTGAACTTCCAGGCATAGAAACAGTAAGAATTTTCGTAGTTAACAATTTTTTGGCATTAGAACTTAATAACAACTATAGAGGACATAAGTTAATTATCAGTTTTCTCTCCTTAGCTTATTATCAAAAATATTATTTAATTTTTATAAAATTGTTCAGATTCTTTGTCCAAAGAAAATATTTTTTCCCATTAAAAATAGGCCCGAAATAGGTCATCCTTTTAAGTTTTGTAAGCTTCTGCAAATGAAAACATTTGTTTGAGATTTGCCTTACACTTTTTCTAGAATGACTCACACATAAACTAAATAAAAGTGAGGGAATTTCAATATTCTTGGATGGTCTCCTGCAACTAAAACACTCCTCTAGTCTCAGCCTTCTTGTCTCTTAAGATTCATTCAAGGATTTGGGATTTGCTCCTAATATTTTGTAAACACGGGAAGGAGAAGCTGAGTGTGTTTAAAATAAAATCATATCGTGTTTATGGACTACAAACCACGGCTCATGCAATTACATCAGCCATCACCCCCAAATATTAATGCTTTCCTGGCCTAAAATAAACTTTCAGAGATTATATTATCTTCTATTTCTCTTTGGCATATAGATTCTTTTTAAAATATATATTTTTATTGATTTCAGAGAGGAAAGGAGAGGAAGACAGAGACAGAAACATCAACGATGAGAGAGAATCATCAATCAGCTGCCTCCTGCACACCTCCTACTGGGGGATCGAGCCTGCCACACAGGCATGTGTCCTGACCAGGAGTCGAACCGTGACTTCCTGGTTCATAGGTCACTGAACCACTCTGGCTGGGATGGCACACAGATTCTTAAATAAATTTTCTTTATGGAAAAACAACAACAACACTCAAATATCCACAAACAGAGGAAAATCCATCTTTTCTCCTTTCAAAAAAAAGAGGAAATACTTGCTAGTCTTCCTTTCTCCATTTTTTTTACTTTTATATCAAAATTTGTCAAGTTTTTCTATTCATAGTCTGATTTTTCTCCTTTCATTTTCTCTTAAACCATTCCAATTAGTTTTTGTCTCTATCACTCCACTAAAATTACTTTTGTCAAGGTCATGAAAAAGCTAGTTAAGTGCAATGTATCTTTCAATCATAAAAAAACTGACAACAAAAGCCCAGGCTGGTGTGGCTCAGTGGATTGAGCACCATCCATGCATCTAGAGGTCACTGGTTTGATGCCCAGCCGGGGCACACACATTGGTTGTGGGTTCAGTCCTTGGTTGGGTTGCTTGCAGGAGACAATTAATAGATATGTCTCTGTCTGTCTGTCTGTGTCTCTCTCTCAAGTCAATAAGAACATTAAACAAATTTTAAAATTTTAAAAATGTCAACAATAAATATTTATAAAATGCACTAATTAATGCAACAAAATTGTGACCAACATAGCATACCTTTAAACTTTGGAGTGAATTATGTTATTTTGAATAGATTTGTTTTTCTAAAATGTTTTGCATATGCTGATATCAAATCTAGGTTTATTACATTGTACTTCCATGACCTTACATAAAATAAACACTCCATAAAGTTTTCTTGGTTGAAAGAAACTTCACATGGAAGTGAAGAGATAGCATAAAAAAAGTAAAATTTTCAGGCTATGATTTAAAAATGCATCACATAAATAATGCTGAGATAACTGAGTTTAATTAGTAGCTAATACGGTGGATGATAAAATTTATAGGATCTTTTCTCTCTTAGGCAACAAAATAGAAATGTTGAAAAGCTTTGTTTGGAGACATCTTAAACACTCTAAAGTAAGTGTTACTAAAATGACATGCTGAGAATGATTTTATTTGCAATACTACGTTGCCTTGATTGAGTCCATTTTCTAGACAGAATATCATACTTATCTGTCAGTCTACGTATCTATTTTAGGCAATCTATTTATAGTGGAAATGAGTTCTTTCCTTCAAAAGAATGATGAACTAATGCCAATAATGTGTCCCTATTATATTCCCTGAGCCAAGATTCTACCTTCTCGAGTCAATCTAGACAGTATCATTCAGGGTAAGGGGGGCTGGGAGGAGCTGGAGACAGGAGTTGCAGTCTGAGCTCTCTTTATCCCTCTCTTCTTTCACCCACCACCTGTCGCTCAGCATATGTGTTCAACCAGAGCAAACTGTTAATGACACATTGGAATGCTGTGGATTAAAATCCATTGTGTATAGGAAACAGTTTTTAGGGTTTTAGTAAAAAACTATGATACGGTTTTTTGGCCAGAGACATAGTTGAGAAGATTCTTAAATTGTATGAGAATTTACACTAAATGTCCTCCAAGTTCAATTTTAAGTTTCTAGATTTGAAATCTTGAAAAGTTACCTATTCACATACTGTATTGTAATGTTTATGCACCTCCCCCCCCCACCCCAAAAAAAGGAATTTCATTTCTGGTCTTACTTATAATTTCTCTTTAACAAAAGTCTGTAGTTAAAAAAACATTTCTTACCCTATACATTTTGCATAAATAGAGGCCAGAAGCAATTGGCATGTAGTTTCTATAAGAAAAGAAAATGATAACTCAATAATATTTTAACCATAAATGACGTATTGCAGAAAATGTATTAAAGACAGAAAATGGGCTCTAGTTAAAGAGTAACATATTGTATCAGTTGGCCCAAATTTGTCTCCTGGGAGAGAAAGTGAAAGAACGTGAATTGTTCTCTCAACATGTAGATTAAAAGCTACAAAGTATTTTTAATATTGCACATACATCAGCAGCCTTATTAATAAAAGTAGTCATCTAATATTTGTACTCTTAAAAAGAAAAAGTAACATGCCATGGAACATTCTGGCCATAGTATCTATATAAAAAAAGGCTAAGTGACCATCCGACCAGCCAGTACCTATGACGCGCACTAACCACCAGGGGGCAGATGCTCAATGCAGGAACTGCCAAGCTGTGGTGACTTGGTAGTGGCGGCAACCAGAGAAGAGGGAGCCCGATTCCCCCTGGGGCTGCGCGATTCCACCCTTGGCTATGGGTTATGTTGTTGCTGGGGCACTATCGGCTCTGAATCTGGTTTACTGCACACTTGCGTTTGCGTTCCACACCCTGTATGACAGTAACTTTACAGAGTGCCCTCTCACACTCCGGGACCTCTTCGGAGGATGTTGGAAAGCCTGTTTCAGCCTGATCCCGGCAGGCCAGGCCAAGGGACCCCACCTGCTGAAGGGATCCCACTCACTCTGCAGCTGCTCTCCGAGCTGCAGTGCCATCCCAGGTGCAGTTGGCTGGGAGGGACAGTAGGAGGTTGGCTCCAAGGCGTGTCCAGCCCATCACACCCCGCTGGCCACCACCTAGGACCACCTGCCTAGTCCCTGCACTGGAGCCAGAGCCATGAGCTAGAAGTGAGGGTGAGTTTTCTTTCTTTTTCTTCCCTGCCCCCCACCCAGCTCACTCTGCAGATGCTCTTTGAGCCGTGGCATCACTCCAAGAATTTTAATTAATTTCCTTTCCATGGGTACAAATCCGTGCACTGTGCCACTAGTAATAACTACAAAATAAAAATTTATATAAAACAGTCTATGAACATTGAACAAATCATTGCTAAATTCTTTGTAGATCTGGTAACATTAATCAGAAACTTTGGACATCAAGGCAAAACAAGATCAAGAATTATTATTTTAGTTTTAAAAGTATGTTGGGAACCTCCAGTTTCTGGTCTAGCATGTTAAGAGTTTAGGAGTTGCCACTCTATCCTAAAACTGAGGAGAAAAGAAAAAGACTGAAACAAAAACAGAACATCCAAGAACTATGGGATGCCTGCAAAAGGCACAATATATGTGTAATAAAAACACTAGGAGGCAAAGCGAGAGAGATGGGGACAGAAACAATATTGGAAGACATAATAACTGAGAATTCCCTCTCAATCAATATCAGCTACCAAATTACAGATTCAGGAAGCTCAGAAAACACCTAAAAGGATAAACACCAAAAAAACCCTATACCTAGGTATATTATTTACAAACTACTACCCTGTATGCTTCCAAGCCAGGTTCACGGAGAGAGAGTTTGAACTACAACAAGCAGGGTAAAATGTCTCTCCAATACATTCATTTAAGGAAAAATGTACAGATACAGTAACAGTCAGGGGTCACTGCTTAGGAAGGGCAGTCTCACCTCCAATGGATGAAACACAGAATACATTTGTTAACCCCAGTCTCTCTCTCTCCATGGAAGTAATGTACAAATGACGATCTCTTCTTCTAGTTAGTTCTCTGGGGGCTGGCTATTAGAAACTCTGCTGGGAAAGCCTGGGCCACGCCCCACCGACCTATTTGCCTCATGCCACCCCGGCCTTTTCTATCCTTTAATGTTCTTGGGAACACTTAGTTGCTCCTACACCACAAACCTCTCCAAGAGCAACAAGAAAGACGGAGAGGGACTCAAAGAAGTTGATTGTTTTCATCTTGCTCCATTGCCTTCGGGGACAGATGTCACCATAAGATTCTCATTGATGTCAGGGCAATAGGGCTTTGCGCTGGCCTATATTGTGTACCCCTGGCCAAAAATAGATGCTGTCAAAAATTCAAATTACTTCCAGTTTTAGCTTAAAAACCCTTAAATCCATTTTACTGAGTTTTTCTCCTACTGCTTGGGAAAAATTATATGATTATGTCTCATACACAAATGACAAATGTGCCACATGGTAAAATTAAAAGCTATTTGATGCATTAAGCATGTTAGGACTTCTGAATTTTTTTTTAAGTTTGCTTTAAATCATCAAATTATTTCACACAGATCTGATGTGGCTAGAAAATTACTTTGATAATAGATGCCCAGGCTTACATAGCTCATCCCTATTCAAAGCCAGTCAGAGAAAGAAAAGTATCACATGATCTCACTCATAAGTGTAATCTAAAGAACGAAATAAACTGATGAATAAAATAGATCTGGAGACATAGAAGCATGGAACAGATTGTCTAGTCTCAGAGGGAAGGTGGGGGTGGGTGGGCAAGAAGAGATCAACCGAAGAATTTATGTGCATATATGCATCACCCATAAACACAGACAATAGTGTGGTGAAGATCTGCAGCAGGTTCAGGGAGGGAGGTACAGGCTAGAAGGGGTCAATGGGGACATCTGTAATACTTTCAACAATAAAGATAAATTTTTAAAGAATAAAGTTAAACTTACTTCAGGGTCAGTAGCACATATTTCATATGACATGATGGAAATATTTGGAAAAGTATCAAGAGGAAAAAAATGATTATTTTAGACTCAAACATCTTTGAAACAGACATTATGGAGGTAAAAATCAGCCCACTAACCCACAAAAGCAGAAAGGAGGCAGAATCTAAGGTAGCCCCACATTGCCATATATATTCACTCTGTATATCTATTCCTCTTGGATGTGGGAAGAGCCTACAAATGCGATGGTATAGTCACTCCTTGATAAAGGTGAAAATTTTTGAAATGCATAAGTAAGGCCTCAAATCAGATGACTTTGAGATAATAAAAATGAGAGATTACCCTAGAAGAAATGAATTAACAAAGAGTCAAATGGAAATAAGTGAAATAGATACTAAAAGACTATAGAAAAGATCATGAAACTAAGAACTGGTTTTATTAAAAAGAAATAAGATTGACAAATCTTTATCTGAACGAAGTGAAATGAAGACTCAAGTAAATAAAATCAGAGATGAAAGAGAGACATTAAAACTAATGACAATGAAATACTAAGGATCATAAGAAAATATGATGAACAATTATGTGCTAACGTATTAGATAACCTAGAAAAAATGGATAAATTCCTAGAAACATACACCCTATGAAGACTGAATCATGAAGAAATAGAAACTCTGAACAGTCTAATTACTAGAAAGAAGATTGAATCAAAAATCCAAAACTTCCCAACAAACAAAAGTCCAAGACCTAATGGATTCTCTGTTGAATTCAACCAAATGTTTAAAGAAGAATGAATACCAATCCTCAAACTCTTCTAAAAAAAAAACACAAACAACTGAAGAGGAAGAAACACTTAAACTCACTTTACAAGGCCAGCATCCCCTGATATGCTAGCCCAGACAATGACATTACAAAAGAAGAAAATTACCGGCCAATATCCCTGATGAAAATACATAGGTGCAAAAATTCTCTTTCCTTGTACCGTACCACACCCTGAATTATTACAGATTTACATTGAGCCTTTGTGTCTGTTAGGACAAATCCCTCTTCCCGTTCTATTTGAATATTGTCTTTGTTATTCTCGGACTCTCGCTCTCCTACATGAACTTTAGAACCTGCATAAACAAACTCACTTTCCACACTAACCGAGTTTGGGA
Source organism: Murina feae (assembly GCA_004026665.1). NCBI lineage: Eukaryota > Metazoa > Chordata > Mammalia > Chiroptera > Vespertilionidae > Murina > Murina feae. Next base: position 9,889 of record PVJC01023446.1, on the reverse strand, counting down.
AAATTGTGCTGACTATCCTGCTGAAAATGATCACCGGGGCATGAGAGAGCCATCCTTCTCGTACTCGTACTGGTCGCTTGGGTTTGAAACACTGAAAACCTTGCCAATGCCGGGCACTACGTAATAGGGGCCGCCTGTGTACCAAATGCCAAGCAGCTCATTGATTTTTCCTGTGAATTGAAGGTCGGAGTGGCAAGGCACCAAAAAAGTACAGCAACAATAAAAAACAAAATGTCTCTTAAGCTTTGTCAAGGGTGAGAAACAACAGAAAAATATATTTCATGTGCACGTCCAAAAGGTGTGCTTTTGAACCAACCACCTAAGATGAGATGATTTTGCTGCTCAAGGTCGCCCTTTGCCTATGAAGAGTTTTTCTAGTTTTGTAATCTTTGGCCTCTGATACCCATCACTCTTCCACATTTTATGAAAATCACCCCTATGATGGAGACAGCAGATCTGGCTCCACACCAGTTACTCCTGTCTCACAAGAGAAGTGTTCCAAGTGCATCAGAAGGGCAAGACCAGATAATTTGTGTCTGGAAAACCATTCCACCTGCTGGACCAGGAGCCGCGGGAAGCAGCTCAGAGAGTCCACAGCTTTGTTTCTCTATCAACTGCTTACCCATGAAATGATTTACATATTTATGGCTCTGAAAGGACCACAGGCAAATATGCACTCTCTTCCCGCAACTAGGAAGTACTGAGGAACATAATTAGCTTTTACAGACCTGCTTTTGAAGGCAGAACGAATAAAAACAGATTCTAATCTAGAGCATGGGAAGCTTCGACTATATATTTGCAAAGCTTGATGGGAATAGAGGGACATTCTGACTCCTAGGTCCCCTGACAGTGCCCAGGAAAGCTGGCTGATGCCAAGTGAAGCAGGCTTGCCTGGAGGCTTTTTCTGCTCTAATTCTCCCACATGGAGTGTCACACATAAACGTGTATGCAAACACACACACACACATACCTACACATGCATACACTGTGTCTGTCTGCCTTACAAGTCAGAAAATAGCATGGCCTGACACACTGAGCCAGATTTTACTGGGTAAAACTCATCTGACAAGCTCAAGGCAAATCTAAAAAGTCATTTAATTGAGTATGAATAATTCTGATCTTAATTTGAATTGAAAAATATAATTGACACGTAGGAAGCACTATAACAGGTAAGCTTGGGAGAATCAGACTTTTAACTATTTAAGATCATAGATTCTATGCTTGGAGAGAAGACACCCGTCAGATTTCAGTCTGGGAAAATATACGGAACTCTCATCCATCAGCTAATGGCTCGTTTCCCCACTTTCTGAGGCCTAATCAGACACAGTGATACATGGCTATGGACTAATGCTGTTTTAGAAATGGATGCTGTAACTTCGGTGTGACAACTTTGGGGTCATGCATTTGTTACATAAGAAGCCATTTGCTTCTTTCCCAGGTATGATTGATTTGCAACTTCTGACCCAGTTGACTTAGCTAACATTTCACTTGTATATATGCTATTTCAGAAAGGGAATCAGATCTGATTCATCTTGGAATGTTCTATAACAATAAATCACTTCTTTGCAGATAATAAGTTATTTAGTGACTATTTATTAAGTTGAATTGTCATTGAATAATAAGGCATGGAAACATTGCTTTTAGTGCAAATCTATCTGTTGCCGTAAGCCTAAACTAAACATAAAATGCAAAAATCCCTATCTCTGGTAATGTAAGAGAGACCGAAGAATCTAATTGAATTGTTTTTTAAAAGGCCTTTTTTTAACTATTAGCCATTTCTTATGTCTTTCTTCCTACTTCCTTTGAATTGATCAGTGACTTTCAAAATTGGTTGCACATTAGAATTACTTGAGGAAATTTTAAAATTGTAATGCCCAGTCACACCCAAATCAATTATATGAGAATTTGGGGGCTGGTACTCAATCACCAGTAATAGTTAAAATTCTTTAAGTGATTGCAGTGTTCAGTGTTGAGAATACTGCTTTAGCTGGAGGTGAAGAGTAATTTGACAATTATTCTATCCCCATCTTTCTTCTTTATATCTTTTTAAACTGAACATAAATCACAAACTTTCCAAAAGTTAGAATGATCTAAGCCACTGGGGGCAGAACACTGGAGAACACTTGGTACCATAACTCAGAAAACTTACAAGAAAAATCCCAGCAGGTTGTGCTATAAATTAATTAAGTCTTTATTGGCATATGGAAGTTACAATGTACTGATTCCTTTTCCTTCCATCTCTTTTTCTTACTCATTCTGTTGGCACATATTTTTGAGGTGAGAGATATTAATTTATAATGGTTCTTCATAGTACAGCAGTTGAACGTCTATATGGTTACTGAATACAGCAGTTAAATGTTTGCTTGGTTTTAACAATGTGGTGTGAAATAGCTCTTTCAAACAGGATAAAGAGAGTTGTTGAAAATGCTAGCAGTGTCTCTGCTATGAGTTCCCTTGCTGTATTACTGGTCACAGTTAAGACAAGGAATTAGTATACATTTATCATAGATACGAATCATTCATCCTGTGATTCTGATTATTTTTATCTTTCATCTAAACTAGCATGTTTATGAGATTCTTCTTTACTGAAATCTCAACATTAGTCAAAATGTTGCAAATCATTTTTTAAAAAGAGTCTAAAGTGCTTCCAACTCAAGACTAAGCACTTCTTTAAAATGATGAGCTAACTTGCAGCACATTTTTATGGCAGCTCTCTCTGACCAATTTATCTTGTGTATTATTTTTTAACTCCTTAATGAGAACGGATTTTGACTTTAGAAAGCATGATTTTGCTTTGCTACAGTATGGTTGAGGGAGTAAGTTTTGCATAACCTTGTATATAATCACACACAAAAAAAACATACCTGAGGAGAATAGCATTTTTTTTTTAACTTCAGGAGGAATACACAACATTTATGGGCATTCTCCTAATAGGAGCATTGCTTACAATTTCTAAGAGGACATGAATTTTCAGAGCAAACAGGTGTTAAATGCAGCTATATAGTATGCCTAGATATTTATTCATTTGTTTATTTCATAACTGTTTATTAAGCAGCTACGTTATTTCTGGCACTTCCTCCTAGAAATACAAGTTTGAATATGACAGAGTCCCACTCTTAAGTTTACAAACAGCTCAGGATGCTGTGTCCTGGCGAGAGTTCACCAAACTGACACGAGGGCGGAGGGGGGAGCAGGCTGCTTTTCTAAGATCACCTACTTACAATCATTTTTTGTTATTTTGTCTTTATGCAGAAAAGAATATTTGAAAATTGTAGTGTAAGTTTTATGTGTCATTTGTTTTACACATATAGGAAATTGTTAACAGATTTTTTTCAATATGATAAAGATACTGCCTTTTTTAAAAAAAATAAAAATAAAAAACCTATCTTTTTGCATGGCTCAGGGGATAGAATTTTCCTTTTTATTCTTGTTGTTAATCCTCACCTGAGGATATTTTCCCACTGATTTTTAGAGTGGAAGGGAGGGAGAGAGACACACAAAGAAAGAAACAATGATGAGAGAGAAACATGGACTGGTTGCCTCCCGCATGCACCCTTGGCTCCCACATGGGCCGAGGATCAAGCCTGCCCCAGAGGTACATAACGGAACTGAACCTGGAACCCTTCAGTCCGAGGGTCCATGCTCGATCCACTGAGCCCAGCCAGCTAGGGCATGGAGGTAGAACTTTCATATAATACCTCTCTGGAGTTTTATCAATGGCAACAATATTGTTTCAATATAAGATATACATATATATGGCTCATTGGTGGGCAGTGGGGTAAAAATTTAAGAAAATATTGCTTTCTAAGGAGGCCTGAAAACATTAACACTTTGTTACTATTCTTTTTTATTTTATTTTTCAGTTACTTTCAGGTGTGCAGCATAGTGGTTCGGCAATCATATATTTTATAAAGAGTTGCCCACAATATTTCAGTACCCACCTGGCACCACACACAGTCCTTACAATGTTATTGACTCTATTCCCTGTGCTCTACTCTATATCCTCATTACTATTTTATAGCTACACATTTCTACTTTCTTATCCCCCTCATTTTTTTCACCCAATCCCTGTCCCTTCTGGCAACCACCATTCTGATCAGTCTGTTCTCTGTATCTATGAGTCTGCTTCTTTCTTTCTTTTAAATTTTTGTATAAGCATAAATGTTTTAAAGCAATGATTCAGGAGAAACTTCAATGCAGCTACTATAGGCAGGCATTGTGAGGAATAACAAAGACTCTTAATCCTGATATAGATATTTGATGGAGAAATTTATGCTAGTTATCAGAGAGCAGCAATGAGGATCCTGGGGAAAGAGTCAGTACAAATGTACAATAGTACCATTTCACTTGATTATGTGTAACTCTGGGAAGCTTGCCTCCCAAAGCAGAATCCAAATGAGGATGCTACTCCTTTAAAAGAGGTCAATCATTTGGTCTCTGTCCTGCTTCCTACAGAAACAATGAGACCTGTCATTTTCTTATGATATAAGGATCCCCTGCAGGCTTTAGTGACACCTTGTACATCATACAATGCTGGCCCGCTATGTCCAGATGCAGAATCAACAAGGGGTCTTCAGATGAGCCAAGTCCACGCACATGCCATCGGTTGCCAGAGACTCCGCATGTCAAGGTTTCAAACTTTTCTGGTTTAGAATCTGGTAGGACATCATTCTGTGAATGACCTGAAAATGTATGGTGACCATGAGCTGCTTTGAACCTCTCATCATCTCTTTAATATTTAGCAAGGTGATGGGCTCGGGGGACAAAAACTATAAAAACTATAATAGCTAATAGACTGTGAATAGTATATGCCAGGCACTGCTCTAAGTTCTCTCTATACCTTACCAGATTTCCTCCTAAACATAATCCTTAGCACCATTATTATATCTATTTTATAGATGAGGAGACTGAGGCAAAGAAAAGTCTCACTTGTGCAAGCATTGCTTATGCCACCCAGTTAGCAAGTGGGGAACCAGGGACTCAACCGTAGGCCGTCTGACTCCAGAGGGTGTGCAGTTAACCTCTACGCAATAACAGGTTATAGCAATCTGCTTCCAATAAGAAAATCCACTACTTGCACTGGGGTTCCAGGGAACTGGAGGCAAGAATGACAACCAAACAAAAGTAGTTAGGAGGATGTAAGGAGGAGAGAGAAAAAGAAAAAGAATGAATTAATAATCACATCATCATGCCCTGGGAGAAGTCATTTCAACTGTAGACTGATTTTTCTTAATTCAAGAATCCTAGCAAAAGTTGGCACGTAACTTAAAAAAAAATTACCAGTGCAAGACTTTAACAAGACACAGAGTGTTGCAAAAATCAATGAGAGGCCGTTCTAGCTCCAAGAGTTATTTACTTTGGGGAAATTTTTCCCCCCAATCTTTCTTTAAAATTTAATATATCTCAAAGTGGACGAGAAAACAGGTCTGGGAAAAAAAATGACATTTTTACTGAAATGGAGACTCACTCAGGATGTGTCTTCCCAGGATGCTTGCTGGGGAAATGTCCTTCTTTCTTTCCCACAAGAATGTTATATAACCAGTGACAGGGAGTCAGACCCTGAAATGGTCTTTGCTTCACCCAGTGGTGACCTTTGTGTGGCCAGATGAAGGCATTCAACTTCCTTGTGATTCGGGCTCTCCGCATGTCAAAGGGGTCCAGGGATCATTTTGTACTTTTTAGCAAAATGCGTTTGGACACGGAACTATTCTGAGACTTTTGAAAGAAAGCAGATAGAAAATCCTGGAGAATAGCATGATTGCTGAACGATTTCAGCATGACTTAGAGTTGGAGAGCCATTTCAGTAATTGTGAGCTTTGAGTTTTGATTTGATTATGCTCTCTCTTGACATTATTCCATTTATGACATAATAGAAACTGACATTACCAACGATGACGCTCTCCAGCCCTTCTGCACGAATTAACCTTTGGGGCTGTTATTCCTGGCCCGCTCTCTGGGGCCTTTCTCTGCTTCTCCAGAGCATTTGTGTCCTGCTCTGCAGAGCCTTTAACAGCAACACAAGTCATTTCCTGCAAAGTGTACTGTCTATCTCTGCTCCCTTGCCTGGCCCTGAGGTGCTGCTGAGGACTTTGAAGAAAGCCATTATGTGGCTTTGCATCCATCTTCCTAGTCTCCATAGTAAAGCTCCTGGTAAAACACGTTATATTTCAGGCCCAAGTGAAAGAAAACCCGCTTCTCACAAATCTTAACAGTGCAGCCAGGGCAACCTCCTTGAGTAAAGGGAGGAGAAACCAAGATCAGATTATTCCAGATGGAAACTCTTGCCTTCCTACTCGTATTTACAACACTGTTATTTGGAGGTGTTTTTTTTTTAATGTTTTATTCCAGAAAGCTTTTTTGCATTTTGACATTCTTACAAATGTGCTCTCCTCCATGACTGTAAAAAATAATGCTCCTTTTTTTCTGTTGTGGCAGAATGCACGGGAGAATGTCAGCCAGCGCTCTGAGGGAGGGAAGCTTAACCTTTATTTCACAGATCTGCTAGTCCAGGGGAATTCCGGGTCCAAATCCTGGACTGAACTCGTGGGGAAGTGCTGGCCTCTATATCTCCTCTTGTGGGGGCCCCTGAGGCTCCCTGCAGCTCCTCCCAAATCAGTCAGAGTGGGAAAGTAAGACCACAGTTCTCACCAGATACTGAACTAGGCTGCAAGCTCCTCATTTCCTCTTCATTTCAATCACAAAGACAACCTTTGACTCTGCCAGTTACATCCTCCTGATTATCCCTTGTGACCTATCATCCATGTCAGGTGGTAAAGAATATTTTGTTCTCATTTATTCCACCAGGCTCTCCTCCACTAGTTTAATTTTGGACGTGTTCTTGCAAGTAAAGCTCGTTGATCTTTAGTCGTGGTTTGTTAACTCTCTCTCCTGAATTGCACCCCCTTTATCTTCTATCTCGGTACTATTCCAAGTCTTATGCACCTTTCAAGCTCCGTTTAAAATGCTACAGACTTCATGACATCATTCACAATTCACTTCTCTCGCTTGTGAACTTCAGCACTCTGCTTTCACGTGTACCACTGAACATCACATTTTACTCTTCATCCATTCAAATTCATTGAGCGCCTTTCATTTGTTGGGCACTGTGTTGTAGTATGCCATGGAGACACAAAGAGGAGCGAGTCAGGGTCTCTGTCCTCAAACATGTTACGAACTAGTGGGGAAAACAACAAATGATGTGGTGGTGTAAGGGCGGAAGGGCGGTGCGAGAGTGCAGACCTGCCAGTAGGGATGCAGAGGAAAGGCCCGGCCCAGGACCTCCTCTCGACCAATCAACAGGGGCCACACGCGTTGCCCCACCCACTACTTCCGGCTCTATAAATCCTTTGTTTTGCCTGAAACCCGCACTTCCTGCCCTGCCGTGGCTGTGGGTGGCTGGTGGAGGCGTGGGAAGTCCAAGTTAACTTGAATAATAAAGGCCCTCATGTTTTTACAGCGGTTTTGGGGCTCGCTCGTAGTCTTTGGGGATCACGACATCTGGGTACAATATTTGGGGGCTCGTCCGAGATCCCCAAGACCTCCGAGGGATCCCCGAACCAGAGAGCCTGATTGACCGCGGTATGCGTCTTGTCTGTCTTGTCCGTCTTTTTGTGTGAGCTTATTTCTGGGATGGTTAAGCCTGAAAGAACTTAGGCGAGATGTCGCCAAATAAGTTACAGCAGGCAGGAAGCTGGAAGACATTCCATGCTTCCCAGGAGGGATCGGAAGTGGCCTTCCACGAATTTGGAGAGATGGGACATGCCTCTTTACAAATTAAGATCGGAGGGATGGAAATTTCCTTCCAGGATTTCAGACAGGAGAGAAGGGTTTGCCTCTTTAGGGTCTGAAACGAGATGGGTTGCTCCCACCTTCAGTTTTGCTTCCATGGAGTTGGAAGGTTGTCTGTTTCTGTGTTTCTGTGTTTTATTCTGTTCTGGAGAATTGGGTACTGTTTTATTTATCTGCTTAACTTCTCTGTTTGCTGTGGCAGGGTGCCAGCAGCTGTTTTTCTCCCCACAGGTCACAACCTCCAAAAAGGAGGCTACTGAATGGTTTACTGAATGGTTTTCTGAAACTTCGCTGTTTTTATGTAAACGTAGTACTCCCCAGTGTAAAAGTGTTTCTCTGTTTGTTCTTTTCAACCTGGTTCCCTCCCTGCAACTAAGTTTTGGAATTGCTCAAACCTTACTGCCTTGAGTCAGGTTCTCTGTCTGAAATCTGGTGAGCTTTACTAACAAAGAGCTGGTTAATTGCCGGAAAATGGCCAGAGGGGTATCTCAGGCCTAGGTCATAGAAATCCAGCTAAAGGCTCAGGCAGGAATGTGTTTAATTTGCATTTTAAATTCCTCAGGTTTCCAGCAAAAACTCCTTCTCGAAAGATAAAAGTCTTGATCTAGATTTACGGTATAAAAGTTTAAAATGTGATGTATATTGTCTGAGCTTTGTCTCGTTAAGTTATGTAATATAAGCAAGTTAAAGGGGTTTGTTCTGGCGGCTGAATGGCCCGGGGCAACGCACATGGTTCCCATGGGATCCGACATCTTGGAAAGGCGGGGCCGCCCCCTCCCTCTGAATTAGACAATCACAAAAGGAAATGTTGCTTACTGAACTAAAATGGGATATTTTTAATTTGCCTGCTCTTAGTTTTTATTACAGAAGGTTTATTATACTTTGTTGAATGTGTATTTTCTTGACAGTAAAAGTGTACTTAAAGTGTATTGATAAATATATGCACCAAGGTTTTAATGGGAAATGTTATCTGTCTTTATTGTTTAAATATGCATCTTTGTTGCTTGCTTAATGTTGTTTACCTAGTGAATTTCTGTTTGGGTAGGAATGTATTGCTAATCTAAGAAATGCGGGCTGTTTAAGGTTTCTAAAAGTGAAAAATTTTATACAAGTTGCTGGACATATGACAAAAAGAATAAAAGTAAAGGCAGTGGGAATTAAGGTTAAAAATAAGAAGCTAAGCTAGTAAATGGGAAATTACTAAATTTGGCTGGTCTGAGTGCAGTGGTGTCTTACAACTAATTGATCACAGCCAATCTAGTCCTGTGCCAGAATACTCTTTAAGCACCTCCCTATGATGTTTGTATAACCTTACCATGTGTCATGTGTAGTAGCAGAAGATTTAGTTGTTAGAAGCGGCCACAGTGTAAGTATAGTAATTTTAATTTTCTTACAGATTTGAATTCAGTTGTCAAAAGGACAGGTGCCCAACTGGGCAAAGAAGAATACCATCAGATTTTTGTGTCTATTGAGAGACAATTGTATACTGTCTTGCAGGCCTGAGTGACCATGCCCAGGCCTGAGTGGCACAAACCTCAACTGTAGGAACAATTAAGCCTAAGAGTTCTAACTGACTGAAAAGTATGAAAAGTGTGGTTTTAGTGTATAAAGAAAAATGTTTAAAGTTAAATGAATAATAGGTCAATTAAGCTGGAATGAGTAGAATAGGGAAACTGAGCAGAAATTTTGTCTTCCCTAAACCAAGGACACTTGGGGGAGGCCTGGTCGCTGATCTGCCATGGGAACTGCCAGATGGCTCAGCACAGCTTCGCCTGGATGGAGCGACCTCCCCAATGGCCCTGTCCCTGGCAGTGCCGGGGGAAGGAAGAGTGGAGATTTTAAAGTCAGTGTCATTTCTACAACAGTGTCTCATGGTAATTGATTGCAGGTAATTTGAAGTGCTGCTTAATCCTATTTTAGAAAACGCACTTTTGTATTTGTAAAGAAAGAATTCTTGCTGTCCTCGGGGCCTGGCTAAGAACCAGGCCCCAGTGCTAATCAAGGTAAAGCCTGGAGCAGTCTGTTAAAATCTGCTAGTCAAAGGAAATAAAGGCTAGGGACAACGATAGCAGGCAGTCTAGGCCTGCTTCTTCATCAGACA
>PVJC01023445.1:0-26383 GCA_004026665.1 Murina feae | reverse complement strand
GACCACGAGGCGGGGTTTTCCCTGCTTTCTGGTGGCTGGAGGAAGATGGGCAGTAGGCAAGCTTGGGAAGCAGGCCGCACCCAGCCCTGGCCACGCTCAAAAAAGAGAACAACATGCAGGGGAGGGCAAGAGTCTGAGAGATCAACATAGAGGGGGTGCCTGCTCCAAGCCTCCACGGTGTGCCTGGGGGCAGGCCCCCGGCAGGTAGACACACACAGGAGGACTGCTCCGAGCCTCAGATGCAGCTGGGGGCAGGTCCCCAGTGGTAACACACACACACACACACACACAAAAGGCGCCTGGCAGACTGGGGCCATCATAGGACATCCACTGAGGGGTCCCAGACTGTGAGAGGGCACAGGCCGGGCTGAGGGACTCCCTCCACCCCGAGTGCACAAATTTTTGTGCACCGGGCCCCTAGTATTAAGCATAAAGAACTTTGTTTTAAAATTCAGACTAACATTTTAGTTATTGAGTTACTTAAATCTAAATGTTCAAAGGAGAATTTAGAGTATGTATATTTAGGCCTAATAAAAAAGGTGGGATGTTTTGTATTTTATTTTACTCTTATAATTTGTATGTATTGTGTTTTTACTCAAATACATAAATTTTCTAGAAACTCTTAGCTCTCGATTACTAAAATATTTCTGTGGGCTTACTAATAAACATTAATTTATTAAATAAATTCATTTTAGGTACACAGATGGATTATTTAAATCATCTGATATCAAATCAGCAAGTTTAGAGGACCTGTGGGAAAATCTGAGTTTAAAGCCTGCTAACTCCCCTCATGTAAATATCTCTGCAGCTTTGTCTCCACAAGGTAAGTTAAAGATGATGCAAGTAAGAAGCAGAAGACTAATTTCAAATAAAGTTATTTAAAGATGTTTCAATCTCAACCTTTTTTAGAATTTAAATATTCAAAGCACAAAGAAAGAGCACACTGTGTATTAAAACTGTTTATATTAAGTTTTAACAGAGGTCTATTATCTTTAACAAATAGATCAGTGTTGCAATTCTTGAACACTGACTTTTGTCCTGTCAGCTGGCAGAAGTTCAAATCTGAAATGTTTTGCGTGCAGATTTTTATTTAATAATATGCTCTCAGATATTTATTTCCTTAAGATTTTATTAGGTTAAATAAAAATTTGAAAATTCCATTAAAATAATAACAGAATTCTTATATTCTTCCTTGTCTGTGGCAACAGAATATAGTTTCATGACTGATTTCCACCTTCCCTCCCCCATCCTAGTTGTGGAAACCCTGAGAGGAATAATCTGCAGCCAAGAGTTTCAAGCGAGTTTTCAGATTGAATGAACCATTCTTTCTTCCAAAGTCCTTATTAACATGCTTTATGACTTGATTTCTTATCTCTGCCATATTGCTTTTTATAGTACAAGAATGAAAAGAATTCCTGTTGTCCAAAGTCTGTTCTCCTACACTTTAAACAAATCTTGAATTGTTTTCAGAAATCCCTTAATAAGGTTGACTATTTCTCTCTCTCTCTCCCCCCCTCCCCTTTTCTCTCCCTCTCTCTCTCTCTCTCTCTCTCTCTCTCTCTCTCTCTCTCTCTCTCTCCACAATTTATTAGCTTAGACCTGCCTAGACAAATGTCATGATGCAAGTACCATGGTGAACATTTAGTAACTATTATTACTTTTTGCCCTGTCATTTTTCCTGTACAGTTATTAATGAAGTTTGGCAAGAAGAAACAATTGCACGTCTACTACAACTTGTAGACCTTCCAATTCTTGACTCCTTACTCAAACAGCAAGAAGTTGTACCTAAAGTTTCTCAACCCAAGAGGCAGCCTGACTTGGTCAACAATAGTAACTACCTGGATCGAGGGATTCTCAAGGCTTATGGTGACTCTCAGTATGTGGAAATACATCTAATAATTTGAGTGTGCTTGTAGGATGGTTATAGATTAATTGTTTTAAGATAATCTTTTGAGTTCTTCTGTCCATAGAATCAGATATGCACTGTCAGTTGATATTATTAAAATCACTGTGGTCAAACTTCGAAAGAGATATTTCATTATTTTTCATATTCATTTCACATATAACTTACTTGTACATCAAATGAATAAAGTGATTATGCTCCATCTTCTTATCTTTGTTAAAATGTAGGTCTGTTTGGTCTCTTAGGGGTGTCTGGTCTTCAAAAAAACCTGGAAAAAATGAACAGATTTGGTAAATTCTTAGAATCTTTTGACCACATAAGCTTTAAAATTTTTTAAATTTATTGATTGATTTTAGAGAGAGAGGAAGAGAGAAAGAGAGAGGGGAGAGAAAGAGATTGACTTGTTGTTCCACTTATTTATGCATTCATTGGTTGTTTCTGTATGTGCCCTGACCAGGGATCATACCACAACCTTAGTGTATTGGGACAATGCTCTAACCAAATGAGGTATCCAGCCAGGGCTCCCTGTGCTTTTATCTGCCTCTAGAATACCTGTTAAATATGTACTTTTAAGTTAACTAGTTTTGTTAAATAAGTATAATGAAAGTAACTCGTTTCACCTCTACCATTCTCCTGAATACAGATTTTAAGGTTTAAAGGCTTAAATTAACTTCAAGTTAAGGAAATTATGATTTTTTTTCCCTTAAAGCAGAGCACTATATTGAAGCTCCTCTCCTAAATATAATTAAAGGTTAAAATCTTGTATTTTAACCTCATTTAATTTTTAATAATTTTGCCTTAGCATAGAGAGATGGAAATGTTAAAAAGAAATACAACTTAACATGTTTAATACTTCACCAGATCTACATTCCAGTGAACTATTAATAAACAAATAGTTGCATGTCAAAAGCTAACTTAAAACCTTACATGTAAAAGTTACTAGTTATTGAACTTACTAGTTATTGAACTCTGCATGTATAATGGGAGCTTATTATTCTACGGGAATTTAAATTACATTTCTACAATCTAAAGTAACGTGAAAACATTATGACCTTAAATTTAAATACAGAATCAGCAACTGGGCTAGAAGTAACCTTAAAGATCATCTTGCTGCTGCGTATTATGAACTTGATGAAACTGATGCCCAGAGAGGTGAAGTGACCTGCCCCCGATAATGTGCCTGCGTGGTAGATATAGTTGTTCTGAGTCTATAGCAGTAGAGTACATGCATATTTTTAAACTATATATATTAACAAATCAAATATTAAAAGTTATGTATTGAAATACAGCCTTTTTCTGAAGTCACTCAGCTGGCATTTTATTAGAAATGGTAATTAATATTTAATCATTCTGAAATCCTACCTTATCTTCCTCTGTTCTCTCCTAGCCAAAGAGAGAGATGACATCATATATAGAGCTCTGAAGTAAGGAACACTCTATTAGAAAAATAGTGGTCTAGGAATCAGATCTGGCATCTAGTCCTGCCTGGGACCTTGAGAGTTTCTGTGCCTCTAATGTAAAGAATAGAATTTGAATCTTGATATCCTTTGCAGCTGTATATTGTACTGGACAGCTTCCATTTTCACTTTTTAAAAAGATAAAAAAAGAAGACATGTAATAAGCTGAACTTTTTATCTGTGATACATGATCTCGCTATATATTAAAAAGAATTGCACATTATCTTTACCTAAGTGTGTAAAAATTAATCCTGATGGCAAACTTGAAATAGCTAGTAAATAGGGCACTGTGTGTATATTTGTTACTCTTTGCTTTTTAAAATGGTTCTTTTTTCCCCACATAGGGAAGATGAGTGGCTCTCTGCAGCGATGGACTGCTTGGAATACCTTCCGGACCAAATGGTGGTGGACATAAGCAGAAACTTTCCTGAGCAACCAGATAGAATCGACTTAGTGAAAGAACTTCTGTTCAATGCCATTGGCAAATATTACAGTAGTAGGGAACCTCTGTTAAATCACTTATGTGATGTTCATAACGGAATTGCAGAGCTCTTAGGTAAGTAAGAATCTTTCTGGATACTAGAATTCGTATTTTGGAAGAAACAAGAAAAAAATTGTCCTCAAAATTCATCAGAATGGTACAACTTCAAGCTAGGAGTGGATCTAGATTGTACCTTTATTTCAAAACGTCTAGGGATCATTTGGAAAGAGGCTTTGATAAGTCCTAAAGTGACCTACAACTTCTAGTGCCCACAGAATGCCACTCCCATTCGCTGGAAGTTCATTAAGCGTAGAGTAGCAGTTCTCTCCTTTAGAAAGGAACACCAGTACCACCATCATTCTCCTTCAGCCTCTTCAAAATGGGACTCCTGCCTTGTCCCTCTACCAATACACCAGGCTCTTTTTCTCAGGTAGGATTGGATACATCAGTACTGTACCTATAGTGTGCCCTTGAAATGTATTGAATTGATGGGAAACAGGCTGGGAATTTATGTACAAAGCCAAGACTTAAATCCTAAGAGTAATATATGGCAAAGACTTAGGATATTAGTTGCCAATTCGAGAATTGGCTTCCTTGATGCTATCGGCCATTCATTATAATTCCTAGTCTTTTTGTTTTGTTTTTTTGCCTTTGAAAATTATTTTGAATGCATTTACTGTTCAGCTTAAGTTTTACCTTGAATATTGTTCCCTTTCATATAGTCATATTTGGTCAAAATTAAAAGCACTTTTCTTTTGGTTAAAGTGAATGGGAAGACTGAAATAGCATTAGAAGCTACTCAGCTTTTCCTAAAGCTTCTGGATTCCCAGAACAGAGAAGAGTTTAGAAGACTACTGTATTTCATGGCTGTTGCAGCACATCCTTCTGAATTTAAATTACAGAAAGAAGTAAGTCTTTTGTTTAAATGTTAATTGTATTTGTTATCCTTAATACTTATAGGACCCACATGTCGCATTATTCCATCATGAGTATGCTGAAATAGGATAATAGTTAATAATTAACGTTTGCCTTTTATATTGAACTTTCAAATATATGCTATTAGGTATGTGTTATTTTTTTATAGAGTGACAACCGAATGGTTGTGAAAAGGATGTTCTCAAAAGCTGTTGTTGACAATAAAAATTTATCTAAAGGCAAAACTGATCTTCTGGTACTCTTTTTAATGGATCATCAAAAAGATGTCTTTAAGGTAAAACTCTGAAAGTAGTTCATTTGAGTTTATATGTCACTAGATTAAAATGCATTTGAATAATATCTCCTCCTCTTCCTCCTCGCCTTCTTCCTCCTCCTCCTTCTCCCTCCTCCTTCTTCTTCCTCTTCTTTTTTTTTTTTTTTCAGATTCCTGGAACTCTACATAAAATTGTCAGTGTTAAGCTCATGGCCATTCAGAAGGGAAGAGATCCAAACACAGGCACAGGTAATCTGAGAAATATTATTTTAATGATCTTCCAAAGATAAATTCCTACTATTTACTTGAAAGTGTTTTACTGTAAGTAATTGTACCTAATTTCAACTAAACTTTAAACAACCTCCTCAGACTTAGCACAGAGCTTCCTTATACTCAAATGCAGATTGACCAGCCTTACAAAGTTGGCACTGCTTCGCATCTTCCGTGCATTTTACAAAATGGGGACTAAATATAAAAATATTGCTTGATTTTTATAGTTAAATCTAAAGAATAGATTCATTAACTGAATTTTTTACTTTTAATATTTAAGGATATACTTTTTGTGAGAGAATTGATCAAAGTGATTATTCGGACCATACACAGAAGACAACCAAGGATGAGCTATTGAATTTATTAAAAACTATTGATAAGGATCCAAAACTGTCTGCTAAAGAGAAGAAAAAATTGCTAGGTCAGTTCTATAAGTGTCACCCAGACATCTTTATCGAATATTTTGGAGACTGAACTTCTAATGTCTGTATATAACTTGTATATTTTAAGAATTATGTATCCTAAAGACCCAATCACATTTGTAATTTTGAATGTTCTTCTAAATATGAAACTGTACTTAATAAAACCTTTTTGTATAACCTTTTGTGTCTGAAACTGAGTTATTAGATGGTGTGTTGCTATTAAGTATTGACCTCTCCTATGTTGAGTTGATTTACAATTCTTGTGTATAAAACTTTCTAAAACCTAAGAATTTAAATGACATTACAGTGTTTACATAAGAAAGTACTGAACAGTAAGAATGTCCATAATTACAAGTTAATAGGAGTGTGGTTTGTACCTTAAGAGGTACTCTTTAAAGATATAAAATTTGATGAAGTAACCCTATGTGCAGCCAGCTTGCAGCGAACTCCCTTCACCTTGAGGTAGGTTGTTTCCAGTCCTTGTAGTCACAACTGAAACACGAGTATACTTTTAAAATTTAAAGGAAACAATTCAAAATATATCCGAAGGTTACAAGGTGAAATAAATGAGGGGTTTGGGTGTTGTCGCACTGTCCCCTCCACACGTGAAAACTGTTTATATTAACCCAAGGAAGCCAGAGCACGCTCAGCGGGCCTGGAGGGGGCAGGTCTTGCTAGGGAGGTAAAGCTTAACGCTTGCCTGGCATCACCCCGCCTCGCCCCCCACGTTTCGGGTTACCACTGCCCCCGGAAGGTGCGGCGGGGTTGAGACGCCCCAATCTACAGACTCGACGGTACAGAAGTCTGGACTCGGGGGTGAAAACGGAATGTTTTCTTGGTGAATCTTAGTTGAGTATCTTAAGGTTTGTTTGCTTTTTTTTCCTCCGGAAGTGAACTCTGAGGCCGTGCACGTGCCGGTGAGGGAATGGCTTGAGGGCGCTGCACGCGCACTCGCAGCCTTCACTCCTTTCGGGGCAACCCTCCCCCCCTCGGAAGCGGTGCGTGCGAGCACCAGTCCCTCTCCCTCTCGCTTTATTCTGGTTCTTTCAATACTACAAGTTCGTAAGCTGCAGGTGGAAGGCCAACTGTTAGCTTCACTTTGTTTAAAGCAGACACGATTTAGTGCTCGGTCTTAAAAGCATTTTTTTTCTTTTACAAATAAACTCGGTAAGGAGTCACGTATTTTTTTTTTTTTTAACTTTTTAACATGAGGCACAAAAAATGATTCTCTTCGTGTGCGTTGTTTTACAGCTGCAGGCTGAGGGAGGAATGGCTTCCAGGGAACCACCTGAGACGGAGGAAGGGGAGGAGAGGGTTTCCCTGGGCGTTCCCGGCGCCTAGGGCCCGAAAGCCGGCTGAGCCCTCGAGGGAACCGTCTGCCCCAAGCCTTAGCCTTTTCAGGGCTAAAGCCTCACTCTTCCGATCGACCACGTGTAGCGGCCACTTAAAATCCGGGAGATGACCCGAGAACCCAACTCGGTCTGTGCCACGAACGCGAGGCCTGGCTGCCCAGGGGGTGGGCATGAGACTTTTTTAACAGCCAAGATGAGGGGGAGGGGAACAAACCACGTGCGACTACAACGTCTGAAGTAATATTTACATTTGGAAACCTGGGCCGGGAAGCTTTGAACGGCGTTGCGGCTGAGCGACCTGCCCTTTCCCTTCACTTGCCTGAAGCCGCACCTCCTCTACCTCGCGCTCCTCTCCCACCGCTCGCATCCCCGGGGCGAACACCGGACCTCAGCACCCGCCTCTCCGGACGTGGCACCGCCCCGCTCTGAGCCACGCCCCCGGCCTGAACCACGCCCCCGCCTCTCCGGACGTGGCACCGCCCCGCTCTGAGCCACGCCCCTGCCTCTCTGTACGCAAACGTGACACCGCCTGCTCTTAGCCACGCCCCCTGCCTTTCCGTACAAAATGGCGTCTCCCAGCTCTCAGCCACGCCCCCTGCCTTTCCGTACAGAAATGGCACCTCCCACCTTGGGCTTAAGGCTACAGGTGAAGCGCTGCCTCCGGCTTCCCGACGCAGCCGGGCGACTGCGCTGGCCGCTACCCGGCGGGGAGGACGGCCCGCTGCGCGGTGAGGGATGTGGCCTTTGAGCGGCAGAAGCTGAACCGCCCCGCCCGCCGCGCATCTCTCCCCGCCTCCGTCGGGGCGCCGGCCCAGCCAGATTCCCCGCCCCGGACGCCGCTGGAAAACGCCGACTCCGCCGCAGGTGAGGGAAGCGGGCGCGGAGGCCGAAAGCACGAGTTGGAAATGACAGGCACTTCTTCGCCTTCCCGCGTCGGGCCGGGTCCCGGTGTTGGTGGGTGGAGGCGAGGAAGCGGCGGGAAGCGCGGGCGGGCTCAGCGCGGCCTGCGTCCCACCCCTCGCGGCGGTCCTCCGGGCGCGCCCCCTCTTCCATCGCGGCCCCCCAGCTGGGCCCCTCCCTCGCCGCCCCAAACACTTGTTTACCGAGGCGCCTGGGAGTGGACCGGCCGGAGCGGGGACCCCCGCCCCTCGGCTCCTTCTTCAGGCCGGGCAGGCGCTGGGGCGAGTTGCGTGCAGGAAGGAGCACACTTTAGGGGCCGAATGCATCCTCTAGCCCTGGACCGCCACTGCCTTTCAGGGGAAGCCTGCCGTGTGCCATCTGTTGTCCTGCACGGTCTGTCCTGATCGAAGAGGCGTAGGCTGGATGGGGAAGCTGCGCTGGTAAAGAGCCGGCATGGGGACCCGTGCACGTCCGAGACCAACGCCCATCCCTCCCGCAGACACTGACATCACAGGGATGACACAGCTGTCAACAGAGCCTTAGTGGGTGGACACATACCTAGGGAGCGTACGTGGGGACGATGGTTGGTTTTGGCCCTTAAGAAGTTAAAAACCTAGGTGAAAAGTTTTTGTTTGTTTTTGGTTTGCTTTTAAAGAAAACTAGCGATTTTACAGTCTGGCCCCAACTTTTTGCCTTCACCACCTGCCTCTTCTGCTACTTATTTATGTGCCTCCACTTGTGCTCTTCCTCTCCCCCTCCTGGCGTTTTTTGTTGTTTTTTTTTAATTGTATGAAATCCTACTCTTTTCTAAAAGACCACCAGCTCAAATGTTCTCCTTTCTGGGAATACCAACCTCCTTGCAGGCAGAATTAGTTTCTCCCGCTGCTCTGTTTCCTTAGTGGTTTCATAGTGCCATTAAGGCTTACGTTTCACCGTGTTTCGTTGTCAGAATGTCTGCCTCTCTCTCTAAACCATGCCTTTTCGTCTTTCTGTTACTATTTAAGTAAGCATATGTCGAATTGGATTTAAGGCAACGGTGAATGCCAGATGTCTAGTGACCAGTCCTGCAGGAGTTCAGAGAAAGGTCCAGATACTGGTGAGGCTGGGGAAGGTCCTGGGAGGAGCGGGACCCGAGCCTAATCTTACAAGGACCTGTTAGTTTATGTAGCTAAGTTTCCGGTCTTTCCTCCTCAGAGCATAGAATGAATTACTTCATCCTTCTTGAGCTCATTCCCAGCATGTGAAAGGGATAAAATTAGAAGTGTTTTTGTTTCTCCTTTCTCTTAGGATATTTGGGTAATGTTATCTATTGGATCTTGGAGCATTTCCAGAGCCAAATAGGATTTAGAACAGAGAGGAGATGGGTGTCTGGAGTGAGATGTTGGAAGGTAAAGGGGAACTGTTTTAAAGCCACGTGGACTCTTCAGGACGTCAGGGTGATCTGGCTGCAACGTCTGTCACCCCACTGATCGCCAGGGTTGATTCAGCTGATCTGGCTGGTTAGGCAATGTGCTGTGCCAGCACAGCCAAGGGGTCGGTGAGCCTGAGGGGGGGTTGGCGAAGGTAGAAAAGACAAAGAGAATAAGCTGTGGATTTTTCTGTGCCTGGCTGAGGCTACAGAGAGAGAGAGATCCAGAGGGCAACTGAGCCTTTATTTTATTACTATTTTTAAAAATATATTTTATTGATTTTTTACAGAGAGGAAGGGAGAGGGATAGAGAGTTAGAAACATCCATGAGAGAGAAACATCAATTAGCTGCCTCCTGCATACTCCCACTGGGGATGTGCCCGAAACCAAGGTACATGCCCTTGGCCAGAATGGAACTTGGGACCCTTGAGTCCGCAGGTTGACTCTCTATCCACTGAACCAAACCAGTGAGGGCTGAGCCTTTATTTTATAGCCAGAGGTAAACAAGGTAGTGGTCACCCTAGTTACAATATTCTTGTGAGTTGCACTTATTTTGGCAGCACTTGCTGCATCTCCCACAGCCCATTAGCTACCCAGATAAGATCTAGGGAGGGTCATAAGGTCAAGCCTAATTATGTTAAGAGGGCTGTGCCCTCTATGCAGGGACTTATTTGTGGCTTTGCCAACAGGTCAGTCCAAGATTTAACCCTATAGCTGCTCCCTACATCTCACCCCTTTTTTATTTTTAAGCTACTATAATAAAAGTGAAACTTAAGCATCAAGAACAAAACTCTGGCTATTAAAACAATAAACAATGCCAATGCAAAACCCAAACTACAGACATTTTAACATTTTAAAACTTAAACATCAAGAATAAAGCTCTGGCTATTAACATAACAATGCCAGTGCAACACAGCAATAAGTGAGAAATCAAACTACAGTAACATTTTTCTACTAAATAAAAGTTTCTTTTGCTCATTTACTCAGAGTCCTTGGACTTGGCTGTGCAAGACCTTGTAGAAGACTGGCAGCTAACCAATGCTAGCATAGCCAAAAATATGATTGAGGGAGTAGCTTCGACATCTTGCTTTTCTACCATCTGCTGGGCCTCAGTTGTTAACTTCTTCAACTGACCTCATGTTGCCACCTCGCTCCCTTGCATAGCCTTCATCATCTTCCTTTTATGTATTGCTGTCATCGGGGCAACTCTCAGTCTTTTGAGCGAAGGGACAAGAAGCTTCTATGGGTCCATTGTGGTGATCTACATAACGCTCTGGCACCCAAATTGGCTGCGCTGCTCCTTCTGGAAAGATACAAACACAACCTCTGCCCCACGTCATTACTGGGTCTGGTCCAAACCATTGTCCAGTTTGTGTAACCTCCCACCAGGCTAACCCCATGAAGGCTATGTACAGGAGGCCTGATGCTTTCTGGCTGCTGTACGACCCTCTGCATTGCAATTCAAAAAATTTCAAATATAAAGAGCATGACTGAGTTTATTTTGAGGTGACACATAACATCTGTCTTCCCCCTTTACGTTTTAGTTATTGCATTTTAGGAGTACGATTGGTTCTTTCCACTATTGCTTGACCTTGAGGGATGTAAGGGATACCAGTTTTATGACGAATTTGATATTTCTGACAAAAATGCTGAAAAGCAGAACTAGTGTATGCAGGTCCATTGTCTGTTTTTAGTTCTAAGGGAGGACCTAGTATCACAAAGGCGGCTAAGCAATGATTAATTACAGGCTTGGCACTCTCTCCTATTTGGGGAGTCGCAGAGATAAAGTGGGAGCAGGTATCCATCTATGCTTACCAAATTCTGGTATGTGGGTGACATCCATTTGCCAGATTTGATTAGGTTTAAGACCCCCTAGGATTAACCCCCAACAATTGTACAGGGCAATGATTTACACACTGAGAGCACTGCTTAACAATTTGACGAGCTTGCTTCCAAGAAATACAGAATTGTTTGTGCAAGGCAGAAACATTTTGATGATGCAAAGCATGGGAGGACTGAGTAAGAGAAAATGGGGTAGCCTCTTGCATTACAGCAAGGAGGCGACCAATAGCGTCATTGCCTGTAGCTAATGGACCAGGGAGATCTGAATGAGATCGGATATGACCAATAAATCAGGGAAATTGTTGTTCTTTAATGACTTTTTGAAGGTTGAAAAATAAATGAAAATTCCTCTGAACTAGTGTGCCCTATAGTAGCCATTTCAGTAATTTTGGCCATACTTAGGTACTATCACTATATAGGTTAATGGGCTCCATAGCAAAATCTGTCAAGGCATAAATAAGAGCTTGTACTTCTACCTGCTATGCTGAAATATAAGAGGTTTGAAGGACCTCTGCTGCAGTAGTATCCAGCCTTTCCAGAACTGCATCCATCTGTAAAAATGGCTAATGCCTGAGGAATAGGTTGTGACTTCATTGTCTTTGGGAAGGTAAAGGTAGTAACTGAGAGAAATTGTAAACCTTATTTGCTGGATAATGATTACCAACCTGTCTGGAGAAATTAGCAAGTGCAATTTGGCAATTTGTTGATCGTTGCCACAGCTAGTCTTGCTGTATAGCTGTAAATGGCACTACAATAAGGTCAGGGTCTCGGCCCACTAACTGGCCTGTTCGAAGGCGGGCTCGAGCTATTAGCTGGGAAATCGAATCATGGAAAGGAGTTAATTCCTTAGTTGGAGAATGAGCCAATATAGCCATTCAACAACTCCAGGAGCTTGCCAGATGACTCCAGTGGGTGTATGTGTAGTAGGGAAAATTAAAACCTGTAAAGGAAGGGAATAAAAAATTCTAGTAAGTTGTGCTAAAGTTAAGGCATCCTCAGCTTTATGTAAGGCTGTCTTGGCTTCCTCTGTCAAGCAGCATGGGGATGACGGAGATGAATCTCCTCTTAGTATCCTAACTAATAAAAGCGTAATATTAAAATTAACCATTTCTTTGGGGCGCCTAAGCCACGCCCACCAGCCAATCAGAGCGACTGTATGCAAATTAACCCAGCCAACATGGAAGCCGCCACTCACAGACCTGAGTAAACAGGCAGCATCTGTTGCAGCAGGAGTGAAACTGTTTGCTGGCACCTGGGCTTCTCTCCGCTCCAGGGAACATCATATTTGCAACAAATGTTTCAATCATAGGAACTGAAGCAAACAGCAGGCCGGGCCTGACTTCTAATTAAACATTGTTTCGTTATAGAAGCCAGAGTTGAAGCAGAGAGGAGGTTTCGTTACTAGGCCCGGCTTAAAGGAACAGTGTATCAATTATAGAAGATAAACAAACCCCAGAAACCTGCGTCCAGCCAGTCTTGCTGGGACATTGGGTCAATGGGAGCTGTGGGCAGCCATCAGCCCGTCACCCATGCTGGCCACACCCCAATGGGATGAGGGATGTTACTGGGGGGCTTGGCCAGCCTGCAAACAGCCATCAGCCCCTCACTCAGGCTGGCCAGGTACCCTAGTAGGGACCCAAAACCTGAAGGGACTGTGGGCAGCCTGAAAGCGCCCCTTAGCCCGTCTCCCAGGCTGGCCACACCCCAATGGGGTTAGGGATGCCACTGGGGGGCTTTGCCAACCTGCAAACAGCCATCTCCCCTCACCCAGGCTGACCAGGCACACCAGCAGGTGGACATCCCCAGAGGGGTCCCAGACTGCGAGAGGGCACAGGTCGGGCTGATGGACCTCCTGAGTGCACAAATTTTTGTGCATCGGGCCCCTAGTATGAAATAAAGGGCTTAAGTCAGCAGTGGCCGATTTTAAAGCAGGTCGAACCCAGTTAATATCTCTTAATAATTTTTGGAAGTCATTTAATGTAAGTAAACTGTCAGTCCGAATTTGAATTTTCTGAGGTTTTATTGTTTTTCCCTCAATAATGCTGCCAAGATAAGAGAAAGGAAACGTCCTCTGAACTCTCTCAGGTGCTATGCACAATCCAGCACAATGCAGGGAATCCTGCAAATCCACATAGATATTATTTTGCATTTCATTTTCATAAGCTAAGAGAATGTCATCCATATAGTGAATAACATACGCCTCGGGATATTCCTTCCCTATAGGATGCATGGCCAAGCCACAGAATCCTTACATAAGGCAGGACCATTGGCCATGTCCTGAGGCAATACCCTCCACCTATACCTCTCCATGGGCTCCCCAAAATCCATTGCAGGGACACTAAATGCAAATCTCCCGCAATCCTCAGGAGGGAGAGGAATAGCAAAAAAACACTCCTCAAGATCCAAGACCAACAAATGACACTTCAATGTGATACCTGCTGGGCACGGCAACCTCGACTGAAGGGGCTCCACAATCCCCATGGCCTCACCAATTGCCCTTAGATCTTGCAACAGTCTCCATCCACCAGATACCTTCCCCATCACAAACATGGGCATGCTCCATGGACTGTTAGTGGGCGCAGCATACCCTGCCTCAAGCTGTACTCAATCAATTCTTGAGCAACTTTTAACTTCTTTCCTATTAGGGGCCATTGATTAACCCAGACGGAGCCGGCTGGGAAGCCTGCAGGGGGTTAAGGATAAGGCCCCTACTGTTTGGTGGGGTTGGGACTGGCCCATCTTGAAGTTTCCCTGCCTAGGGGCTATTAAATTACCATCAGCATTAGTTTGGAGTGGCATTCATTTACCCAATCAATGCTTTCGTCTCCTGCACCTTGGACATAGTCAGGACTGCTTGTTTCCACTCCCTGTAGTCCTTTGACTTCCATTTCTAGTATTACAGTCTTTAGCAAAATGCCCTAGTTTGCCACAGTTAAAGCATCCCCCTTTCCTTTTCTGCTGACCAGTGAGCAGCATATCCTTTAATGTGGCAGCTAACACTATTCCCTCAATGTAGGCTGGTCCAATGTCAGCACAAACATGAATATAATACTTCCACAATAAGTAGTCTCCAGGTGAGAGACAAGCCTTTGTGACAATATTAAGCCTCTGGTAACCTTCCACTATATAACTATCTTTAAGTTGTTTTCCTACCTTCTCTCTATGTTTAGCTTTCCTTGCTCAGAAAACCATGGGCAGGTTTTATAAAATCCAACAAATCGTAAAGCTATTGATATCTCACAGAGCAGCCCTGTGTTTCGAGCATAGCCTTAAGCATGGATACGTATAAATTCTTTTCCTGCGATCCTGAATTTCCCATGTTTTATACCTAGTTATATCACTAAACTTTGCTCCTTACCTTCCTTTTTACTTTCTGCACGTGCTTCATTGGAGCATCCTTTCACCTGACAGCTGCAGTTCCCCCCAAACTCAGGTCCCATATTGGGCGCCACATGTGCCGTGACAGCACAGCCAAGGGTTCGGTGAGCCTGAGAGGGGGTGGCGAAGGATGTAGAAAAGACAGACAAAAAGAATAAGCTGGGTCTAAGTGGATCTTCCTGTGTCTGGCTGAGGCCACAGAGAGATCCAGAGGGCAACTGAGCCCTTTATTTTATAGCCAGAGGTAAACAAGGTAGTGGTCACCATAGTTACAATGTTCTTGGGACTTTTACTTGTTTTGGCAGCACTTGCTGCATCTTCCACAGCACATTAGCTACCCAGATAAGATCTAGGGAGCGTCATAAAGTTAAGCCTAATTATGCTAAGTGGGTGGTGTCCTCTAAGCAGGGACTTGTTTGTGGCTTAACCATAGAGCGGCTCCCTACAAGGCAGGTGTCCCCTTCCTCTCTCACCACTCCATCTGCCTTTCTCTCCAAGCTGTGCTCTTGGTTGAAGATGACCTTCCCCGCTAGAGGAGGGGACTAACTGTTCTTGGGTCAAGGGTATGCCAGTAGCTGCACTCCCCTGCCAGAATCTCCAGACAAGCTCTCAATGTCTATTTGTAGAGCATAGGGTAGTCAAGCTTCCAAGACTCCAGACACATCCAGATGAGGTGCTGCATGTGGCAACCTGCCATTTAAGAAAATAAAGACGGAAAGAAAGGAGTCTTCATATGAATAACACAGGCCTGAAAATGTAAAGTCCAGTAACATTTTTCTATCTAAAATTTCAGGTAATTATATCAAGTGATTCTTCTCTGATATGCAGAAAAGAGTCTGCCAAACCTCCCAAAAGCAGTTAACATTTCTTCATATCTCTGGTTTATCTTCCAGGTGTGTAATAAAGTCTAATTAGTGTTTATGAAAATGTTTTGTGATCTTCAAATGCTAATAATGCAAAATCTGATTATTTTCAGTAAGTGCAGGAAAGGAACATTATATCTTTCTCCTCCCTCAATTGGAAATACCTCAGGAATGAGAACTCTAAAACGGGGCTGGGGAGGGGGTGGAAACCAACTTGACAAAAACTTATACAATAAATAAGAGGTTACTATTCCAGGTCTTTATTAACTGGCCCAAATTGGCATGTTATTTCTAGTCTAATCAGCAACTAAAAAATTAAAACCACACCCAGCCACATATATCATGATTATTGGCAACTTCCTGCTTTAGTCATCATCCTTTTCTGCTGACTGGTAAGGAGTTACTAAAAGTATTTGCCCCACACATTCTTTTTAAATGCTTCATAAGATTCTATCTTCTATCTGTCCCCCAAGGTATCTCATTCACATAATGGGATCCGGGGACCAACTCCTCAGCCCAGTGTGTTCACTTGGAAGCCTGATTAAACATTAACACATTATTTCCGAAGTTTTCCTACCAGCACTCAGGAATGAAAGTAAAGAGTTTTAAGAGTCGAATCACTCTTTGAATTAAAATGGAAGCAGGCAATTTATAGCCCTATGTTCTAATGTTATCTGGTACTCAGGAATGGGACAAAAATACTCAAACTTGTTACTCTCCATCTGAGTTATAGGTCCATAAATTTGATAAGTAACAAAAGTGTATGTTTAGTCATTGGAGTAGAAAATTAACTACTGGATCAGATCCTAGCGAGCCTATTTCTTTACAGACGAGAAAGCTAAA
Source organism: Murina feae (assembly GCA_004026665.1). NCBI lineage: Eukaryota > Metazoa > Chordata > Mammalia > Chiroptera > Vespertilionidae > Murina > Murina feae. The sequence goes on along the minus strand of PVJC01023445.1, from coordinate 10,075 downwards.
ACCCGAAGAGATTAAATGATTCGTCAGGAGTCACACTGCTAGTTACTGACAGAGCTAGAACATTTTGCTCCTTTTTTTTCTTCCCAGGTTCATTATCTTTTTTCTTTTTTTAGGAAAGTGAACAAACTTAATTGAGAATGTCTGAAAATCTTGAAAAGTCCAATATAAATGAAGCAGGAAAATCAAAATCAAATGATTCTGAACAAGGCCTTGAAGATGCTGTGGAAGGTTCTGATGAAGCTTTACAGAAAAAAAAGTTGGGCTCTCCTAGCATCCAAAGAGTGCAAAGACCTCACTGTAAGCAAATCTAACTTTTGTTAAAAGCAGTATTTTCAGATGATATTTTTTTAGGCCTCCTTGAACTAGGTTCTAATAATATGATAACATTGCCACTAATTAGCATTTAAGAATAATAACAGTTTCTTCTTTCTCTTCTAACTGGCAGCCTAGTCACTTGTGGGTTTTCAATTGCTTGAGAAATTAAAGTTTTTAAATAATGTCCAGAATATTCCTGTGTTCCTGCAGCCTCAGTGACATTCCAGTTTCTCCAAAGTGCTCTGAAAAATAGAAGGTTGGAATATATATTACAGCTTTAAATAAAAGAGTGTTTGAAAGTCTGAAGCAGGTTCTAGCCAGGACTGTGCCTGTGCAGGTTAAAAAAAAGGGGGGGGGGATTAAGGAGGAGTGATTCACCACATCCTAGGTTCATTGCCTGGGGGCTGAGTTCTCACAGGTTGAGGGAATTCGGATTGCTGAACATATGTGGTAAAGTTACTTCAGATCCCTGGCAGGGAGCAAGCCTCCTAAGATGAAAGGGTGGCAGTTTTTGCAGAAATTCCCAGCAGTTGCCCTAACTCATGTCTTTTATTACGAATAGTTATGTTTTTTGAAGTGAGTCCAAAAATGAAAGTTTTAAGAGGGGATGTCATAGTCTAAGAATGTCATTGCTGATGTTATCTCTTTAAAGCGTAGATGATCAGTAATTCTTCATAGTTGGAAGAAGTACAAACATTTTTGTGTTTCCAGGTAATTTATTAGTCGACATAGTAACCCTTTTGGGGTTGGGGAGGGAAAGCACTTACAAGTATTTCATGAACTTTTGACCATGTGGCTTTGAGCTACCTGGACACAGACCCTCCCATCCCCACCGACACTCCCCCCCCCCCCCCCCCCCCCCCCCCCCCCCCCCCCCCCCCCCCCCCCCCCCCCCCCAGTCTTCTCCTCAGCCCTTCTGCTGAGGAATTTGCCCTTCACAATGATAGGCTGCTTGGGGAGCTTTCTCTTCCCCAGAGCTGTGTTGTAGCCTGATCACACTACATCAATGATAGGAGCAGCTCCAGCCTTGTTTTGGCAGCATTTACCCGTGTCTGTTCACTGACCAGGGCCCACAGTTTATCAAGATTGACAGTTGGGCAGAAGCTCTGGTTCCTCTTTAAGTGGTAATGCCACCAAAGTCACCTGGGTGATAATTGTCCAAGTTGCTCCAGTGTTGCCGCATGCCACCAGCATTCCCTCGGCCTCCAGGGACTTCCAGTGCCTGCTGATGCGGCTGTGGCCATGGCTCATGTGGCCCCAAAGTTTCCAGGTCTTCCTCGGTCTGGATGGCGTGTCAGCAGCCAAGACGAAAGTTAACATTGTATTATTATAGCAAGCATTGAACCCTTTTTATTACTTGGAAAACTTGGTGTGTTTCTGTTATTTCATAAATTTAAGATAATCATACATTTGTAGATATTTTTAAAACCAAGGTTAAAAGAAAACTTGGAAGCCCTGGTGACAATCTTTGGATTTTTATTTAAGAGATTAAGAACTCGTAGTTCAATAATTCCTGATGCATGATACTGATATACTACAGTGGACGTTCCATTTTCTGATGAATGGTAACAGAAAATACTGGATTGAAGAAATTTAATAATTGTTGTATATATAGTAAATCCCTACTGAGTGCCTTTAAATTTTTGATCAACTTTATGGAGGCATAATTTATACTACATAGTAAAATTCACCAATTTTAGGTGTACAGATTGATGAGTTTTGACCAGTACATTTACAGTTGTGTCACTACCACCATGAGCTGCTAGAACATTTCCATTAAGTTTTACAAAATTTTCTGTGCCCCTTCATATAAATCTTCCCCCTCCTCCACCATCCCTGGGAATCCTCTGATCTGCTTTCTGTCACTATAATTTTGCCCTCCCCCCCTTTTTTAAATCCTCAATCAAAGATATGTGGGTTTTTTAAAACTGATTTGAGAGAGAGGAAGGGGAAGATAGAGACAGAAAGAAACAATGTGAGAGAGAAACATCAGTTGGTTGCCTCCTGTACTTGACACCAGGGATCAAACCCACAACCTGGGTATGTGTCCTGTCTTGGAATCAAACCCAGGACGTTTTGGGGTATAGGACAACATTCTAACTGAGCCACACTGGCCAGGTTGAGAGTCATTTTTTACACATATGCTATCTAATTGTTCTAGCACCATTTGATCAAAAAAATTAATTTTGCCTTATTAACCACATATATACTTACTGTATGTGTGTGTTGTATTTGCCTATTTCTGCATCTTCTGCTATCTTTAGTTGTCTCTATATATCTATCCTCGTACCACGAACACCCTGTCTTGATTATTGTAGTTTTACGTGGTGTTGAAATCGTGTGAGGGCTCCAACTTTATGCTTTTTTCATTTTCAGAAGGATTTTGGCTTTTATAGGTCTGTTGCATTTTTATATAAGTTTTAAAATCAATTTGGCAATTTTAACAAAAAAAATCTTGCCAATACTTTGGGGTTGCATTTTATCAATAGATCAATTTGGCAAAAATTGACATCTTAATAATATTGAGAATTTCTGTCTGGGCTTTGATTTTGGGTATTTGTTCTATTTTTAATATTAATGAAGCAAATTATTATTTATTATTTTATTAATATTTTTCTGGAAATGCTTAGAATTTTGTTGCATTTTCCCAACTTCCCCTTATGTGACCAAATAAAAATTTTTACCAGACAGTGTATAACCAGCTCTTGGCTTTAGTTCCCTTTTTCTGCTGAGCAAAAGAAAAAAGTAAAAGAGGAAGGAAAATTACTTTTCACCAACTTAAAAACTTTGTAACTACTAAACCCTGTGTAAACCAGTGACATTATTTACCTCATTTTAAGCCCAGATCCTGTCAGATGACATAAAATTAATATTGTCATCTTCTAGGCCATTGCTTTTCAAAGTATGATTTCTGCAACCGTGAGTATCAGCTGGAGATGTGTGAGAAATGCAGGTTCTCTGGCCCTTCCCCAGATCAGCTCAGTCAGCAATCTGTTCTCACAGCATTTCTCCCCCCCCCCCCCCCCCCCCCCCCCCCCCCCCGTTCTGTTATATGCTAAAGAACTGCTGTCATGGACTTTATTTTAGAAATCGCTTTATTGATACCCAAAAAAATCCATGTATTTGTCAGAATTATCCAGTGTTCCTTGGCTCAGAACACCTGGGGAGATTTCTGGAAGATGAATCTCAAGTTTTATCAAAGGAGAGGGAGAGATGGAATGCAGTTATTGCAGCTGTTGATACAGAAGTGAAATCTACAGGACGTGGATATCAGGGCAGTGGGATGGACTCAAGGTTTTGATACAGTGAGCCTGTATTCTACAGAGTTCTTGTGTCACACCCCCTCTAATTTCTTCATTGGTCAACTTTAGAACTCAAGTTCTCTCTTAGTATCTGTAGAGGGTAGTGCTTTAGCAGTGTTTAAACAGCACCTGGCACTTAAAGTACTTGCTGCTGTTTTAATTTGGGGAGATTCATTCATGGACAGTGTTATTGGTACAGCAAAATATAAACTGCTCATGGGAGCAAAACGGGAAATTTTAAATCTGGCGTCTCTCATTTGTAATTTAGGATCGATAGTTTGTAAAAGTTTTCCTGTCGCTGTTTATTGCAATCATTTCTCATTGACCAGTCTTAGTGAAATAAAACATGTTTGAGCATTGTAAACGATTTCTGCTTTTAGGGTTCTAGATTAAAAAAAAATACCCCTAGCCAGTCTGGCTCAGTGGATAAAGCATCGGCCTAAGGACTCAAGGGTCCCAGGTTCGGTTCCGGTCAAGGGCATGTACCTTGGTTGCGGGCACATCCCCAGTGGGGGCTGTGCAGGAGGCAGCTGATTGATGTTTCTCTCCCATCGATGTTTCTAACTCTCTATCCCTCTCCCTGTAGCTCTGGGTTCCTCTCTGTAAAAAATCAATAAAATATATTAAAAAATAATAATAATATAGGTTCATTGTTTGCAATTGCCGGAATATTTTCATAAGTAGAGGCCTAACCAAAAATTACTAGCTGGTGCCAGAACTGCTTCCTTCTCCTCACTTTCACAGACAGTCTAATCTAGTGAAGCAAGTCTCTTACACTGGGTTTTTGTTACAGCCAGTCCTCCTCGCTTTGTGACAGTGGAAGAGCTTCTAGAGACAGCAAAAGGGGTCACTAACATGGCTCTAGCCCATGAAATTGTAGTCAACGGAGACTTCCAGATTAAACCTGTGGAATTACCAGAAGACAGGTAAGGTGGTTACTTAGTTACTTGTTCAGGAGAATACTGTCCTTTCCCAGTTCTGGGACTGTTGTCTTCCGTTGATGTCACTATATTCAAATACACCTACCTCTCCTTTTGTATGTTTCTAAAAAATGCTCTACCAAGAATTACTAGAGTTTGAAAGTGGATCGAAGGACCATTGATCCTTCAGAAATGTAAACAAAAATCTTTCATGTTCACTTCTCCCTTCTCCATAGGACTTAGCTGCCTCCTACTGCGTTTTCATTTATTTCTCGTAACTATCACATTGCACTGTAGCTCTGGGTTTACTTGTGTTTCTTACCAGGTTGTAAAGTCTACATCAGGGTTGGGGAACCTTTTTTTCGGTCCAGGGCCACTTATATATTTTTAACATCATTGAGGGCCATACAAAATTATCAGCTTAAAAATGAGCCTGCTAGATTTGGTCAAGCATTTAATGAACTCACCCTAATGCCTTGGCAGGGCCAGCCGAAGTGATTTTGTGGGCCTATATGGTCCAGCAGGCTGGACGTTCCCCACCCCTGCTCTATAGATAAGAACTATACATTGTTCTCTGTATCCCTGGCACCTGGCAGATATCATATTGAATCTTAATACTGTATTGATTATAAGGTGCACCTTTTAAGATGTGTGGTCATAAGAAAGAAAAATCATTGGCCACTATAATTGTGAAAGTGCCATGGAAAAAAGAAAGGAGGAGGAATGGCTGCTGGGTTGGCAAGCACTAGTGTCTCCCACAGTAGGCTTTTAAATATGACTTTACAGACATTTCTTATGTGTTCTGCCAAGGTAGTATTTTTTCACATTAATAATGCAGAATTACTTGTTTTGCTCTCGTAGTACAATTACAAGTTTTATTTATTTATTTTATTAATCCTCATCCAAGAATATTTTTCCATTGATTTTTTTAGAGAGAGTGGAAGGGAAAGAGGAAGTGGGGAAGAGAAAGAGAGACAGATACAAAAAGACAGAGACATCGATATGAGGGAGACACATTGATTGGTTGCCCCCCACATGTGCCCTGATCGGGGCCAGGGATAGAACCTACAATCCAGATACATGCCCTTGACCAGAACCGAACCTTCAACCCATCAGTATGTGGGCTGATGCTATAACCACTGACTCACACTTGCTGGGCGATAATTACTGATTTTAATGAAGTGCTGTAAGATGTTATAGTTCGGTTACCTCTTTCAAGCAGTTGTTTCATATATCACATAGAAATAGGATATTTTTTAAGGAATAAAGTGCTTTAAACCATATATATATAATCTAATAAAAGAGTAATATTGAAATTGACAGTTTCTATGGGATGCCTAAGCCACGCCCACCAGCCAATTAGAGCGGCTGTATGCAAATTAACCCAGCCAACATGGAGGCCGGCAGTTAGGGAGCTGGAGTAAACAGAGGCTTCCATTGCAGCAGGAGTAAACTGTCTGCCGGCCGGCTAGGCTTCTCCAGGCTCAGGCAACAACATATTTGCAACATTGTGTCAATTATAGAAGCCTTGGAGCTGAAGCAAACAGCAGGCTTCCGTTGCATCAGCCATGGAGGAGACTGTGTGCCTAGAGTCTACTAACGCAACATTCTTTCAATTATAGAAGCCACAGAGCTGAAGCCAACAGAAGGCTTCGTTACCTGCCTAGGCCTTGGCTTAAAGGAACAGTATCAATTATAGAAGATAAGTAAACCCCTGAAACCTGCTTCCAGCCAGCCTTGCAGGGACATTGGGTCAATGGGAGCTGTGGGCAGCCTGAAAGCCTGAAAACAGCCCTCATGCCCACACCCAAGCTGGCCACAACCCAATGGGGTGAGGGCTCCCACTGGGGGTCTTGGCCAGCCTGCAAACAGCCATCAGCCCTTCACCCAGGCTGGCCAGGCACCCCAGTAGGGACTCAAAACCTGAAGGGACTATGGGCAGCCTGAAAGCCTGAAAACGGCCCTCAGGCCTGCACCCAGGCTGGCCCCACCCCAATGGGGTGAGGGATCCCACTGGGGGGCTTGGCCAGCCTGCAAACAGCCATCAGCCCCTCACCCACGCTGACCAGGCACACCAGCAGGTGGACATCCCCAGAGGGGTCCCAGACTGCGAGAAGGCGCAGGCTGGGCTGAGGGACATCCCGAGTGCACAAATTTTTGTGCACTGGGCCCCTAGTGTGTGTGTATATGTATGTATATGTAGGTGTGTGTGTGTATATATATATGTGTGTGTGTGTGTGTGTGTGTGTGTGTATATATATATATATATATATATATATATATATATATATACGCGCCAGACTGTTATTTTAAACTGCTTAATCATAAATACCTTAGGAAACTTGATGGTATAAAAAAACTAAAACTTAACAGTCTAAACTTTCCAATATTCTTTTTATCATATGGCATTGTTAATGCTGTTAACGGGTCCAATGCCATCTGTCAAATTATTTGAAAGTTATTCTTTCTAATGAGGTACTTATTGAAATAAATCACTAACTCAAGAAGACATGTGATTAGTTTAAGTATGCCTGGTAAATCTTTCCTTTATTCCAATTAAAAAAAAATTCTCACCCTAAACCTGTAGAATTTGTGTTTTTGAAAGTGATTTGATAACAGCCAAAAGTAGAAATAATCCAAATGTCCCATCATCACATGAATAGGTAAATAATATGTGGTATATCCATGTAATGGAATATTTTTTGGTCATAAAAAGGATCAAAGCACTGATACATGTTATATGGATGACAGTGCTTGAAAGCATTTTGCCAAGTAAAAGGATCCAGACCCATAGTCCTCGTACGGTATATTTCATTTACATGAAAAATTCAGAGAAGGAAAATCTATAGAGATAGAAAGTAGATTAGTGATTGTCTGGGGTTGGAGTGAAACTGGACAGTGACTCCTAATAGGCACAAGGATGTTTGTTTGTTTTTATAGTGCTTAATAGAAGACTTACTTAAAACAGTAAATCATCATACTAGACTTATGTGAGATATTAAATGTTTAATCCAATTTTCCTTCCTGGATAAGTTTTTCTTTCCTATCTCTATCAGTTTTAAAAATATAATACCAGAAAAGAGGAACCCAATTCCAATCACAGCTCCTAAGAGTGAGGCCATGGGAGTGGGTCTGAAATTGGGCTAGACATTTGCTGATCTTGTGTAGGTCCAATGAGTCAGAGCAGGATCTTTGATGGGCCCTAGGAGGCTGGGGTCGTTGTATTGCAGGTACTCTCTTGTAAGCTGGTATCTTATGGCCACCTGCTCAGCTTGTGCCTTCCAGATTTCTGGAAATAAGTCGTAGTCAGGTCGAGGGTAGGGGGCAGGGTGGCCAAGCCCAATGGTTTGTACTCTGGGAATGACTTCAGGCATCTTTGGAACCTGGCACACAACTTGGGCACGAGTGGTCTTCCTAAAGTGATAGAAATGTTTTGTTGTTGGACTGTGGTGATGGTTGCACAACTTGATGAATTTACTAAAAATCTTTGAATGGTATGCTTAAAGCAGGTGAATTTCATAGTATGTAAATCATCGTTCAAAAAGCTGTCTTAATTTTTAAAATGTGATTTGAGCTCAAATATTTTATTTGTTTTTGCTTTCCCTCCCCCCTTCCCCCCATTTACCTCCAGTTTGGAGAAGAAAGTAAAGGAGATTGTACATAAAGCTTTTTGGGATTGCTTGAGTGTCCAGCTAAGTGAGGACCCCCCAATCTATGACCATGCCATTAAACTTATTGGGGAGATCAAAGAGGTAAGGTGAAGAGCAAATTGTGGTGCTTTTCTGGTGTGTTAGGAATATTCGACTTCTCTGTGTTACTGTACCAGAAGACTAAAGAAATTAAGGATGAAGTTAAATTACTTGCCGAAATGTGGATTGAATACTTTTGGCTTAATGTCCTTTTTAAAATTTCAAACAAGCTATGGTAATCTGAAGGCATTCCTTTGTAGACAAAGAAAAGGTTAATATTTTAAAAAACAAAATTATTTGGAGAAAATTTATTTTATGAAATATAGGTGAATTATAAAATTTTTAATAGGTGTGGACATGTTCAACTTATAGAGGCCAAAAAGTGATTCAGCCTGAGGAAGAGAGAAGGCGTTAAGTGAAAGGGAGGGCTGTTTTGTGATACCTTTCACAGTAGCATCAAACAAGAGATGTTTCTGTGGAAATTGGCATCTGTGATCGGTTCACAGGCTTGTGTTGATTAATGTGTTTTACTTATCTCACTTCTATTCATATTGTATCCAGTTGAGCACTACCTAGAACTTAAATGGAAACTTAAATAGCTAGTCTAAATGATTAGTAAACATGTTTCTCTGTAGATTTATTGAATGGGGGTGAAAGTATTTGCAACATTATAGTAACAGTTGGTAAGTCCTCATTTGGGTAAGTGTAAATTCCTTTAGATATAATAAAAAATGACGTCTGACTAGGAAACTGATTAAACTTGGCTGTACTCTTGCAGACTCTCTTGTCTTTCTTGCTGCCTGGTCACACTAGACTGAGAAACCAGATTACGGAAGTCTTGGATCTGGATCTCATAAAGCAGGAGGCAGAGAATGGGGCCCTTGACATTTCCAAGCTGGTTGAATTCACTATTGGCATGATGGGGACACTGTGTGCACCTGCTCGAGATGAGGAAGTTAAGAAGCTAAAGGACGTTAAGGAAATAGTGCCCCTTTTCAGGTATGGGAATTGTGTTAATCACCTCAAGTGCACCTGGAACGCAGAACCTCTTTTCAGATTTAGACTTCCTCAAATATAGATAACTCATGCATTTTTGTTGTTATTGTTCATCCTTTCCTGAGGATATTTTTCCGTTGATTTTTAGAGAGAGTGGAAGGGAGGGTAAGAGAGAGAGAAATATTGATGTGAGAGAGAGACACATTGATTGGTCGCCTCGACCAGGGCCAGGGATCAAGCCTGCAACTGAGGTACATACCCTTTACCAGAATTGAACCTGGGACCCTTCCACTGAGCTAAACTGGCTCAGGCAGATAACTCATGTATTTAAAAAATTTTTTAAAAAGCAAACATTTTCTAAAACATAGAAAGGTAGAAAGAAGGAGAAAGTTCACCCATAACTTCACCACCAAAAGGCACAATCACTGCTATAATGTTGATATATATTTTTTAGGTTTTTTTACCATTAATGTTTTTTTATTCCAAACCTACAGGAAAGTCACAAAAACAGTATAATTATGACTCATATACCCTTTAAGTAGATCCACCAGTTTTTAACATTTTGTCAATTTGCTTTCTTTGTATTTTGTTTGTTTATTTTATCCTTTTAATCTTCACTCGAGGGTATGTTTTTATTGATTTTAGACAGAGAGAGAGAGAGAGAAACATCGATGTAAGAGAGAAACCTTGGTTGGTTGCCTCTTATACACACCCCCACCTGGGATGGAACCTGCAACCTAGGCATGTGCCCTGACCAAGAATTGAACCCACAACCTTTTTGGTGTACGGGATGATGCTCCAGCCAACTGAGCCACCCAGCCAGGGCTCCCAATTTGCTTTCTTTATATATATA
>PVJC01023444.1:0-26385 GCA_004026665.1 Murina feae | reverse complement strand
ACACACACACACACACACACACACACAGAAGGCGCCTGGCAGACTGGGGCCATCATAGGACATCCACTGAGGACCCAGACTGTGAGAGGGCACAGGTCGGGCTGAGGGACTCCCTCCACCCCGAGTGCACAAATTTTTGTGCACCGGGCCCCTAGTATTGTTATAAGATTTCAGAACATGACAAATAAATTAAATGTTCTTAAAACTTCCAAGAAATATAAAGTAGATCATATACAATGTACTAGGAATCAGAATGGCATTGGGCTTCCTGAAAACAATATTGGAGCCTGCCAGACAGTAGACAATAATTTTACAATTCTGAAAGAAAATTATTTCAAAGCCTAAATTCTATACACAGGCCACTATTTAATGTTAATAACAATATTTAGGATACATAGGGAGGGACTAAAAAACTTAACCCCTGTGTACATTTTATCAGGAGAATGGAGGGTGCATGACACCTAAATGAGAGAGTAATCCAAGGAGGACGAAGACAAGAATCAGGAAATAGGCCACCCAACATGAAAGAGGCGAAGGCAAATCCCAGTCTAATGGCTGAGCAGAAGCAGAGTCTAGGTCAAAAGCTGTGAGTCACCTATGAACCAGCTGATAAGAGTTGGAGGGCTCCTGGCAGGTGATCCCAAGTAAAGTAAAGGAAAAGGAACCAATGCATTAGTGTTACCTAGTGCATTTCTGCACATTAAGAAAAATGTGTGGTGCTGGCCAGTGTGGCTCAGTGGTTGAATATCGACTTATAAACTAAGAGGTCATGGTTGATTCCAAGTCAGGGTACATGCCAGGTTGTGGGCCTGATTTCCAGTAGGGGGCATGTGGGAGGCAGCCGATCAATGATTCTCTCTCATCATTGATGTTTCTATCTCTCCCTCTCCCTTCTTTTCTGGAATCAATAAAAAAAAAGAAAATAAAAAAACAAGGTGTGGGTTTGGGGAAACACCACATATTGAAGGAGCTACTATAAGATTAAAATAGGATCATAATCAAACATTCTTAATGCTAAGATGGGAGAGGATGGAATTACCAAAAAATGGTAGGGGGAGAATGAAATTCAACAGTGAGAAATGCTTCAGAGACTCAAGTAGAGGTAAAGAGTGAGTAAACATCATTGAATTTGGCCACTAAAGGGCCATAAAAGTCATCAAGAGGGCTGTTTCAGAATGTCACCTGGGGCTGCTTCACATTCTGGCTGGGAAAGGTTTTCAGATCAATCAAGGACGCAACCTCTCCCAGATCAAACCCTTCTGCTAGGGGATCACTATTTATCTGATTAGTTCAGCCGTGGTCACTTTCCCCTGAGAATTTTTAGATCTTGTAGATAAACAAAATGGGAGATAAGAATCCTTCCCACTCAGACCAGGAAATTCTGTTTCTCCCAGGGGTCATCCCATCAACAAGCGTTTGTTCAGCTTTTCCTGTGCTTTGCGTACAGGCTGCAAAAGCAAGAAAAAATAAACAAAATGACAACACTGCTTCCCTCTCATGGGACATGGGCTCTATTTGGAGCACAAAGACTCCATCAGATGAAATAAAAGAACTATAGATGGGCATAAAGAGTCAAGTGATAGAGTGTATAATTCAGATTTGTACTATAACAAAGATTCATGAGAGCTAAAGTAGGGGGCAAGCCCTCTAAAGGAAGTCGAGGCCTAAACTGAGATGTGAGCGTATTATGAAGTGACAGGAGGGAAAAGGTGACGAAGGCAGGGAGAGAAGTGCTGTGAGAGATAAGGTTGGATATGCTTCTCCAGAGACATACTCCAGTATCCAAAAAGCAATGTCCCTTTGTGGGTGAACATAAACTCCTTTTGCCTCAGCTCTGGCCACTAACACTAAAGTAGGATGAGTTTGGACAGAGCCAACTTCCCTGGGTCTACAGGGCAATGATACCTGCCTTAGACGATGGCACTTAAGACTGCCTTCTATAGGCACAGGGGGCTTTTTAGTTATAAAGCAGAGCACCAAAGTAAGCAGTGACAGGCATTGAATGATAGACTGTGTCATTCAGCACGCACTCAATTAAACTGATTCACTCAATGCATGTGCCTTAGGTATGCAGGTTTTGGAGGGGAATATGACAGACCTCCCACCAAGTAAGACAGACATTACGCAACTAATTATACAATCAATTGTTCCATTCCTTAACGTGGCCCACCAGGGGTTGCGTTACCTGATTTCCATCTATGTCAGCCTTCCATGCCCAGACCTCTTGGGGAGGCATCTCGAAGACCTCTTTTTGTTCATGGACGTTCTCTGCTTCTTCCCAGCTCCGAGACTGTGCACTTCTCTCCCTCTTCCCAACCCCTCGAGGCCCCCTCCTTCTCCTTCAGAGTTCTTGACATCTAGTTGGGGACAGTTCACCCTGCTCTCATCATCTTATGACACTCTGTTGTAGCAGTAACCAAAAATAGAAATACACATTAAGCATGCAATTTGTTTAAATGTTGTGGCTTCTTGCTAGAATATATGCCCCAAGAGCAGAAACCTTTTCTTTGGACCATTGTAACCATCGGACTTAGCCTGGTGCCTGTCCATCATGAGCCAGCCGTCAACACACATTTTCTAAATGACTGGTCAGAGGGTCGTAAAAGCTATTTTCAAAATGTCGGTCATGAGCTGCAATTTATTCTCATGAATCTCTAAATTTCTGTAACAACCTGTTACAGGTCTGTCTTCTCCAGGTTTCTCTCACCATCGCTGATTCTATTTTTACATACTTGCAATTTCTTTAAGTTATCTCATCAATGTCAGACCCCAAACCAAGTGACATCATCTCTGTCCACTGTCACTAGCAATCAAAGGCTTTTCTTTTTTCCTTATTTTTCAGTTTTCGTATAAAATCAGGGGGTGAACAGGAAGGCTACTCTAATAGGTGTGTTAATTGCAGTACAGAAATAACTGGCAATTACGCTCTCTAAGTGAACTTGACTTCATGGCTGATGTCAGGTTTCGCTAAGTGCCCTGGACCCAACTAATTAGGTCTGCATTAAATATTAAAGCTTTCTGACACCCAGGTTTGGACAGTGACAGAAGAGAAGAAATCCTGTAACTTAATCTGTACCCAACAGGAGTAATTTATGTTCACTTCTTATAACAAAAGAAAATCCAATTATTAAGCTGGCTGGAAGATATATTTAAGAAGAGAAGTTAATGTAAAAAAATATATAAACACATACAGAGTGCATAAAATAACAAAAATATCAACAGATGATTTCTATTTGCCACCAACTACATAAAATGCCTGCTGATTGTTCTCCAGCAAACTGTGCTTTCATGGGAAATCACTTTTTGCCTATAAATGGATTTCCGTTAGTAATAGGGGCACAGAATCAGCATGGGCCTCTGGATGGTAAAAATATAGCAATGCCATTTCACATAGGAAGGAACTATTGCATGTAGACCTCTCTTAGACTCCCTCACAGGACCACCACTTTGTGTTTCTTGAATGCGTAAACTTGTAAAGGGGCAACTTGCTTTTTCTCACAGTTAAGAAGCAGCTCAAGGTTAATACATCTGGTCTACGTCCCCACTCGGTCTCTAGCTGGATGTGCGGTCTCAGATACGTTACAGAGTCTCCTCGGCCCTTCTGTTCTCTTTTCCATAAAATGCAGCCCATGCATCTCTGAGAGTGCTGGGCTTTTGTACAAAGGTAGAAGAGCTGGGATAACATATCCAGACACCCATCACCAGATTCAGTCACTGTTAACTTGTGACAGCTCTGTTTCATCTCTCCTCCTCCAGATACTCATTCTTTAAAGCAGTTTCCCTTCCCTAGATCACTTCATTCATAAACATTTCATACGTCCATTGAAAATATGAGTTTGCCTTAAAAATAGTGACATCAAAATAAACATTAACACTGATTTCTAAATAAAAATTGGGTTATTTGGGTGAACAAAATATATAGGAATAAGAGATTTTAAAGGTCATTACTATTAGGTCAACCTCAGAATCTTATTTTCTTTACTTTTATGGTAGAATATAAAATCCTGACTGCATAGAAAAGTACTTTCACATACTAACAGCCACTCACCAATGCACCTGGCAATATGCAGAATGTTTATCACGTAATCAGGATTGGCAAAAGAACTTGATGCTGCCCATTTCACTAAAATGACTTTCACTAAAAGCTAATTTAGCAGCTAAAGTTAAGAAATGTAGTTTCCTCATTGTGTTAATGTAGGATGGGGTAAAAACAGGTTTACAGTATGGAAAATAATACAATAACTAATAAATAAAAATACAATAATAAATTCTATCCTTTGCATACTCACAACAGTAAACCTTTTATCCCACTTATATATGGTTTATAACACTTGGGGTGCATGTTATTTATTACTTTTGTCATTATTATTGTAGTTTTAAATAGAGCATTTGATGTTCCCCCAAAGGCCTACTATAGGGTTCTTTATAGAGTGTATCCTCAATAAGTACTTATTGAATAAAAAGTAAATAAAAATGATATATCTAATCTAATAAAAGAGTAATATTGAAATTGACCATTTCTATGGAATGCCTAAGCCACGCCCACAAGTCAATCAGAGCAGCTGTATGCAAATTAACCCAGCCAAGATGGAGGCCGGCAGTCACGGAGCTAGAGTAAACAGGCAGCTTCCGTTGCACCAGGAGAAAACTATCTGCCAGCCAGCTGGGCTTCTCCAGGCTCAGGCAACAACATATTTGCAACATTCTTTCAATTATAGAAGCCACAGAGCTAAAGCAGACAGGAGGCTTCGTTACCTGCCTAGGCCTCAGCTTAAAGGAACAGTAACCTGCTTCCAGCGAGCCTTACTGGAACATTGGGTCAATGAGAGCTGTGGGCAGCCTGAAAGCCTGAAAACAGTCCTCAGGTCAGCACCCAGGCTGGCCACACCCCCATGGGGTGAGGGACCCCACTGGGGGGCTTGACCAGCCTGCAAGCAGCCATCAGCCCCTCACCCAGGCTGACCAGGGACGCCAGCAGGTGAACATCCCCAGAGGGGTCCCAGACTGTGAGAGGGCACAGGCCAGGCTGAGGGACCTCCCAAGTGCACAAATTTTTGTACACTGGGCCCCTAGTAATCAAATATGTGTGAAACCATGAAATGTCTATTGAAAACGTTTGGAAAGCAGTTCTGAAAAACAATAGAATTCACTAAAAAAAGTCTTAGAACAATAAAATAAATAAATCTAAGGTATATTATTATTGTCATTTTATTACTCTCTATTAAAGCTAGGTTACTGAATGTACACACATCCCCCTTTTTCTAAGAAGATAAGGAGAAGCTGTAAAAGCAGCAGCAAATGCAATTGTCCAGGAGAACAAGTATAAGAATATTATATTGCAAATAAGAGACCTAGGTTCCAGACCCTCCTTGCCCGTCCTTGACCTTTAAAACTTAGTTCCTCATTTCCATCCATGGAACCCAGTAAGACAATGTAACTAAGGATTGAATAACATAATAGCCCCACCTCTTTCAATTCTCCATTCTGTGAGTCTCAGTAGATGGGTGGTGGGAACTAATTAAATAGGTTTAAAGAAGGTACCTTATTGGCTACAACGACTTTTCAGTAACATTCTAAGGACCTGTCTGAAAACCTGGGTGCAACTTAAGGTTGGTGTCCGTCTGTCTCTCCAAATTGGGCTGCTGCACTTGTGTTAAAAATAATTAGAATGTGGGTAGTCCTAGAGGTCCTTTAGGCAGTACAGTGATTTCTGAGTTTGCTGGAAGCAAGTGATTTCCCCATGAAAGGGAAGAGTAATCAACTCAGAGACCATTTCCACCCTTCTTCCCTGGTGTGAGTGTGGCAGCCTTCCCAGCCACACTTATTTTCTGATTTTCTTCCCCCACCCCCTCCACTGAAGCACAATAAGAAATTATGGAAAAGCCATTTTCTATCCAATGGCAGCTGGTTGCCATGGGTTACAAGAGTCTTAGTTGTCCCCAGGGCGATTTTACTGACTGAAACCATTCCAGGAGGGAGGAGCCAAAGAAGAGAGAGAGAGGGAGAGGGAGGCTGGCAGAACCAAGTCCCCCCAAAAGGCCTCCCTCTTTTCCTCCAGAAATGGGGCTCCAGGATGTGTTAGGATCTACTTCTGAGGCCTGGCCTGGAATATGAGGCTAGGTAGTTGGGGGAAGGTTGGGGAAGGAAGTGGCCTATAAGGTCCCTGGAGAAGTATTTCAGATGAGATGACTAAAAAGGACACAGCACGTTGGAAGGTGGAAAGCACTTCATTAAAGATGGAAGCTCTCCCTCTCTCTCTCTGTCTGCAGTTCTCTCTCTCCCCCTTTCTTTCCTCCTCCTATACTAATATCTACTCTAATAAAAGAGTAATATGGAAATTAACCACCTCTCCCAGATGCCTAAGCCATGCCCATCAGCTAAGCCACGCCCACCAGCCAATCAGAGGGCTGTATGTAAATTAACCCAGGCAAGATGGAGGCCGGCAACCATGGAGCAAGCAGCTGCAGGGGAAGGGCAGGTGGGGCGGGGGTGGGGCGGGCGGCAGTGAGCAGGGCAGGCAGTGCTTGCCTGCTTCCCAGGGAGCAGGAAAGGCTGGCCCAGCCTCCAGGCAGTGAACAGGTGGGGTTTTCCCCACTTTGTGGTGACTGGAGCAAGATGGGGAGTAAGCAAGACTGGCAGGCAGGCAGCACCCAGCCCTGGCCACAGCTCAAAAAAGAGAACAACATGCAGGGGATGGCAGGAATCTGAGAGATCAACACAGAGGGGTGCCTGCTCCAAGCCTCCACAGTGTGCCTGGGGGCAGACCTCCAGCAGGTCAACACACACAGGACGACTGCTCTGAGCCTCAGATGCAGCTGGGGGCAGGCTCCCAGTGGTAACACACACACTCACACACACATGCATGCACACACACACACTCATGGTGCCTGCCAGACTGGGGCCATCAGTAGGACATCCACTGAGGGGTTCTGGACTGTGAGAGGGGACAGGCTGGCTGAGGGACCCCCACCCTTCCCCCATGCATGAATTTCATGCACTGGGCCTCTAGTTTTAAAATAATAGTAAATCAGATTGAAAGTCAGTGTAGTTTTCCATTTAATGTTGAATTTCTCTCACATACTCCTACACCCCATAAAGCTCACCCAATGTGTTTGAATTCCTAGACTGATAGTGCCCTCATTCCCTCCTAAGCATACTCACTCTATTGTAGTTATTTGCATCAACATTGAAAATGAAGTCTAATATTTACTGGATAATTGCAACATATTAGGCTTTAGACTAATTGTTTTCATTTTCTCATCACAACTAATTAATGAAATTGATATATATGATTCGTAGATGAGAAAAGTAAGGCACAGGGTCATATATCAGGAAACTAAAGGAGTTTGAATTTAAATCAATGTTTGAAGGATTCTTCAGCTTTGCTCTTTCAACTGTGCTATTCTGCCTATTGCAGGCTTTCTCTTTCTGCTCTTTCTTTTAACACATACACTGAGTGGCCAGATTATTATGACCACCTGACGTTTGTAGGCAAATTAGCTATAATTTCGCCCTGAAGTTGCTAGAGGGCTAGACCATTATAAATAGGGAAGCAGGTTTTTTACCACGATAGACATGATTTTTTTCCTGAAGATATGTGTAAACAACGCAATTTAACAGTCTTTGAACGTGAGATGATTGTTGGTGCTCAGAGCCATGGAGCGAGTATCAGCAAAACAGCCGAAGGCCTGTTCCAACACCATTGCTGTCTTCAGTTACCAAGATAAAACGTCTCCAATTCACACAGGAACACGAAGATTGGACAGTTGAGCACTGGAAAAAAGTCATGGGTCCGATGAATCGCTTTTCCAGTCACATCATGCAGATGGCAAAGTGAGAATTGGACGGAAACAGCATGAAAGCATACGCGTACATGAGTAAAACCCTTCAGGCTGGTGGGGGCAGCGTTATGGTTTAGGGCATGTTTTTCTGGCATGATTTTGGCCCTCTAATTCATGTGGAACAACGTCTGAATAGCACAACATACCTAAATATCATTGCTGATCAAATTCATCCCATCATGTTGATGGCATATCCCAATGGAGATGACTTCTTCCAACAAGACAATGCGCCATGCCATGGTGCTCGTGTTGTGCAGGAGTGGTTTCAAGAACATGAGGGAGACTTTACCTTGCTTAGGTGGCCCCCACAATCACCAGATCTCAATCCAATTGAGCATTTGTGGGACGAAGTTCAAAGAACCATGAGGCAGCTGGTTTCACACCCATCAAATCTCACAGAACTGGACAGTGCTATTCATCAGGCATGGTGTCAGATTCCTTGCATCACCTTTCAACATCTTGTGGAGTCAATGCCAAGAAGAATTGCCACAGTACTGAAGGCAAAAGGTGGCCCAAGGAAGTACTGACGGGGTGGTCATAATAATCTGGCCACTCAGTATATATCTTTGTTACTCCAGTTTATGTTTCATTCCCCAAGCTTCCTGGCGACCTCTTGTGTTTTCTCCCTTTGTAAATGGCTTCCTTAAATTATCATTTCCTGAATTGTTTATTTATAACCTGATAGTCTAGGTTATCTAAATCCCTAAAGCAGGGGTGGGGAATGTCAGGCCCTCTGGCCCTATTAATGAGGCCCACTAAATCATTTGGTCTGGCCCTGCCAAAGCATTAGGGGTGAGTTGATTAACTACTGACCAAATATAGTAGGATAAGTTTTAAGTTGATAATTTTGTATATCCTGCAACTAATGTTATAAATATCCAAATGGCCCTTGAAAGAAAAAAGGTTCCCCACCCCTACTCTAAAGGAACAGTCTCTTTCCAATTCTTCATACTCTACTTCTATTAATTCATTCTAAAGCAAATATATTTTCTCTAGTTTCCACATACTGTATATTTTCCAGAGACATGTTGAGCCAGCTGAAAGCCCCAAGCCTATTTTCTCCATGCTGTGTTTTGCCCAGCCTCTATATCTTTTAAGTGAATAGTGACAGGTGTTTACATTTCTTCATATGAATTTTCATTTAATTGGTTAGTTTTGCCATTCCAGGTTATGAAAACCTTTTTAGATACTCATTTTTTCCATGCAATGCATTTGATTTGACCTATAGATTATGACATGACCCATGTCATGAGTTAAAATATAATGGTAATTATGAATAATGTAAATAAGGATACAGTCTGATGTACAGAAATCTAGAACTGACATGAGTCATACATTTCTCCTTCCGGATTAACTAATCAACGGATATTGGAACAGGACATGGAAAGGAAGATGTATTTTGAGAAGAAGATTGGCTAAATATACAATCAGTTTCCAGCTGCACAGGTGCTGGGCTCTGAACCAAAGCTGCCAACATCAGAGCCTCTACTAATGTTGACTCTGTTTATGGAGTGGTAAGTATTTTTTTAAGTACTTTAAAAATAAAAATAAAACATTCATTCAACTAGCCGATAATTAATAGTACCTACCAGAAAGATGTCAAGAGATTTATTTTAAAACCAATATCTTTCAAAAAATTTTATTGTCACTGTTGTTGCCTTGACCTCATGGAATTTACAGTCTAATGAGTAGATAAAAGTAAATCCACAAATTGAATGTGATAAGTAGTACACAGAAACATAATTGGGTTTTAAGATAGAGAAGAGTAGATGGAATAATTTAGATTAATAATTACAGAATGTTTTTCTGAAGGGATAAGTTTTGAAGTGAGACCTGAAGTATATGCAGTCTTATTTGGGTAAAGAATGGGGGGGAGAACTGCTTCTGGTAGAATACTTTGAGAAAAACTCGGGGGGGGAAAGGTAATTTTAAGGGATTATAAAAGAGGACAGAAAGGCTGAAGGGCCCTGAGGAGGCAGATGAGATTTAAGGTGTGAAATGCACAGGTACCAGGTTACAAAGGGCTGGGGGTAATGCATTTGTATAGTAGTGTAAGTCTAACGAAAATATATAGAAAGGTTTAAGAAAAAAAGATCTGACTTAATTAGATTCATATTTAAAGAAGATAGTTTTGGCTGTATGTGTCCTGCCCAGAGAATCCATCCAGCAACTTTGCATATCTGGACAACACTCCAACAAACTGAGAATGAAAATAAGGAGACCTGTTAAGAAGTATTGCAGGGTCAGAGATCAAGGGAGAGATGGTGAAGGCTTACAATTGAGTAGTACAGTTGAAAAGTGGGGAATATTGAGAGCTATTTTGCAGGTAGTATCTACAAAACTTGGTTCATGATTGCATGTAGATGTTGGGTGAGGAATATGTCAAAAATTATAAAAACCTAATAGTTATTTTTTACCTTAAAGAAGGTATCTGGTCTTAGTAGGGAGATAATATATACACAAAAAAGAGATATATAAATCTAATGAGATTTGGGACGCTCAGAAGGAGCCTAGTTTGTACTAGAGGATCTGAGGAAGGCTTTATAGAGGTGGTGCTATTTGAAGCAAGTCTTAATGAATAGCTATACTGTAGGATACAGAGATAGAAGAATGAGCACCATTATAACTATACAGATATGTAAGTAATTTCACCTCTATAGATTTTTATGTAGTCATGTATTTGGCACAATAAAAGGCTGCCTAAAATATGTCAATGATTTTATACTTTTTGATGCCACATTTAATGTGTAAGTAGACATTCATTTTTACGTATTTTATAGAAAGATAAAGTTATAACCTTTAAGTACTCAGTACTGTGCAATCTTTATAAATAATTGAGCCCATCTTGAACCTAAACCATGCCCTGGTTGGGTAGCTCAGTTAGTTGGAGTTTTTTCCAGATACACCAAAGTTGCATGTTTGATCCCTGGTCAGGGCACATACAAGAATCAACCAGTGAATGCATGAAAGGGTGGAACAACAAATCAATATTTCTCTCTTTCAAAAAAAGAAAATCAAAATCATAATTGCAGCATCTGTCGCCAGCATTCTATGGATTATTTTTCTTTATACTATCTAATGTAATGTATATTATTGCTTTGCTTCTATTTCTCTCTGACACCAGAATTCTAAACACTCTGAAGGCCAAAATGTCCATGATTTGTTTTTCTTTACACTATCTAACATAGTATATATTGTTTCTTTGCTTTTATTTGTCTCTACCACAAGAATTCTAAACCCCTCAAAGGCCCAAATTTCCCTGTTTTGTTCCCCACTGGACCCTGAGCACCTGGGTAGGAGTCTTTACTCAGAGTCACTCAATGGGAGGAATGAATCTGAAAAATGGATGATTCTAAGCCCATGTTCCTCCCACTAACCAAGGGCTATTAGTTCTTAATACTATTGATCTAGTTTTATCAACTCAATCCATATTTGATATTATCCTGCTTTCTTTTTATTAGCCACCAGTCACTCAAAAATAATTCATTGACCCATGTGATAGGCTCCCTAGAGACTGAAAAGACATACAAGACAGACTGTGCCCTCGGGAGCAAATGATATATTTGAAGACACATGGCATAATTTTTTGAAAGGTTAAGTAATACTAACACAGTGATATAATCAATATCATAAGACTTCATTAAAACAAAATTGAAGTGCCAAAGAGAACAATAAAGATAATAAATATTATGGGAGATAAGAAGACATTATGGAGGATCGAACTGATCTATTTTAGTTTCATAAAGGAAAAGAACTTTGACCAAGATAGTGAAGATAAGTAAGATTTTCTTAGGTAGAGAGAAGACATTAAGATAAGCCAGGCAAGAGACAAGTAACAGCAGAAGCACATGAGTGAACCAAAATAAACTGGAGGGACAATATATAGAAAGAGCTGGCTGGATCAGGGAAGAGAAGGGGGGGGGTGAGCATGAGTTTCTGGGATACCATAACCCATCTGTGAGAACTGGAATGTATAAAATGAGGTTTCCAAAAACATCTTGATATTAAGTGCTGACATGGGATGACCTTTACTTTTGAGCTACTGAAATATGGCAAGCTAGGTGAAGACGGAAGATTAGACATTAAGGGATAAGGAGCAATTTTTATTTTATTGGGGAGACTTATAAGCCAAAGGTCAGAAAGATTCCCTGTTCTGTCAAGAAGGGTCTGGGACCTGAATGATTTATTGGAAGCATAACTAGTTTAAGTCTCAGGGAAAGATCTTGTTCCCTTGGTACTCTAAAGTGCAAGGTGGAGACAACTTGGAAAGAGGTTTCCTCACCAGGAATATTCTTTTTTCTTTTTAAATATATTTTATTGATTTGTTTTTACAGAGAGAAAGGGAGAGGGACAGAGAGTTAGAAACATTGATGAGAGAGAAACATCGATCAGCTGCCCCCTGCACACCTCCTACTGGGTACATGCCCTTGACAGGAATTGAACCTGAGACCTTCAGTCCGCAGGCCGGTGCTTTATCTACTGAGCCAAACCGGATAGGGTACCAGGAATATTCTTGTTGCATTGTTTGTTTGTTTTTTAAGCAGTGCTATAAAATGTAAAATGATTTTGAGTTCACAGACCCTATTAAAAAAGGTCATGGGCCAGATCTGACACACCAGTCATAGTTTGCTGATCCCTCATATACACCATTGTTAAATTAATGGTTACTATTAATATTACTCTGTAATGTCTTTTTATTATTTTGAAATGATGCTGTTGCCGTTGTCATCATCTTCATCATCAAAATTATCACTGAAGCTGGGGGTAGGTTTTCAAATATCAGGGCAGCAAGGCTTGGGGTATTTAGACAATGATATCATTTCACATGTTGAATCGTTACTGTGTGACTGGTGTTTTTCCAGCCACCCAAAATTCTGGGTCATATTCTGAGATAGACTGCCTCAACCATAGTTTGGAAATAATATATATAAAAAGAATTCATTTCTGTTTCATGCATCATCTGACATTTTATGCTTTGTTCTATTGTATTGGTTCACTGAGTAACTTCATCTAAAAGGGAATGGCATTCTGCAAATGCTGTTTGTATTGTCAAAAAATAATTTTTAAATTCTCTATTACTTCGGCTGAGAGATTCTTCTCTTCTGTCTTTGTTTGCCATTTCCCAGGGTGCCCTCTTTGCACTCACTATTTCCTGCTGAAAGAAAGGTCCATTTTCCACTTTGCTTAGGTGAAAGGGGAAATCACCATGGATTAGACTCCAGCCTGTTTCACTCTTATAATTCCTGGTGCTGGAATTGGTGCAATGGGAATTTCAATTGTTTACCTCAAGGTTCACAAAAATCAGCAATAATGAAGAGGGAGAGATTTCTTGGTCTTTGAGATTCTCCTGGTCTTTGAGATTCAGGAACTGCTCAAAATTTTGGTGTGGGACTCTTTGCAATATTGACTAATGAGCAAAAACCGGTAAAATCATTTTTAAAGATTTAAACCACTTGCTTTTTAATTCATTTGAGTGTCGGTCTCATTTCATTCTTCAATAGTTGCCCTCCTTCCCAGAAGCAAGGTTTGCTTCAGGAGTGGACAAATTGTGCAGCATTTATCTAAAATGATAGATCTAATGACCGCTCTAAAGTCATGAAGTATTTTTGAACTCCCACTAAAATGTTAAATGCAAAGAATTCACAATGGTTTTAAAATTGATTCAAGGTTCCATTTTTCTATACTGTGCCTGGGAGTCAAAGGATCAAAAACTAAGCAGAAAGGAAAAGCAGAGCTCCGCCTGAGCCTTTTGGTAGTTGGACAAGCAAGTTTGAGAGATTAAAGAATGCAGCATAGTAGAAGGCTTTTAGTAAAAACAGACAAAATAACACCAAACAAACGCACACCCATACACAGAAAATGGGTCAGACCAATTCTAATGAAGCAAGGAAAATATAGGCAGAGCCTAAAAAAAATGTGTGTCTAGAATCTTTATATTTTGTAAATGTAGTGTAAAAATATTTTCAATGTAGTTTGGTTACTGTTAACCTTAAACACCTGCTTCTGTAGAAAAGAGCGTAAGCATGGGTTTTATAAATGTCACATCACATATTCCCTGCATTAAGAGTATGTTGATACCTAGTTAGTGATACTTTTTGTAAAGCAAATGAATATTTTAAAGTGTCCAGAACCAGCTCTATGTCAAAGCTAGACTGATCCCATAATTAAAATAATCCTGGAGATTGATGAGAGGGAATTCAAATAGCAGGGCACCTAAAGGCATTTTCTGAATTCCTCTCCTCTAAAAAGAAAGGTAATAATAATGATGATAATAATAATAATAAAGCAGGTGTTTTTATAAGTTTAGATTTATGAATATTAGATGGCAGGAGAGTGGTCTTTAAAAAAATACAATTTAATATTAACATCACCTTGTCTCCACTGAGCCTCCATTATGTTATGCACAAAAGAAGAATGAAATGTTGTTGTTTTTTTGCCTTGAATATCTAATAAATCTTTGAAGAAATCATTTTGTAGACTGCTAGATGCTACCAAGACTGGTAACATTACTAACTTAAGTTCCTGCTCTCTGCCAAGAAAACAATAACGAGATTGTGTTCATGTAATAAATATATGTCTAGTGTGTTCATGTAATAAGAGATGCCAGGGACCTCACAAACAATATTATTCCCAACACTGGATAAGTCTTAGAAGGAATCTGGATAAAAGTAATTAATGGATCACCCATATGGAGTGCAAGGCTTGGGGAGGTAAAGATAGAGACATGCTAAAGGATCTGCTTCTCGTTATTTTGATGGTGTAGATGGAGAGCAGAGGGATTAAGTCTGGGTCTTGATTTTAAGAGACACTGAGGCAGCTTTGAGTGTGCAGTTTCCACAGCAGGACAAAATTGAACTGAAAAACCTGGGGAAAATCGTCCAAGTTTTCAATCTCTAAATTTGGAAAGTGAGAGGAAGTCAGAGGATGCAATTGAGATTCTGATTAAAGTTATCATTTCCACGCTCTCTGTGGGTTCTGCACCCAATTCTACTGTTGGCGGGATCCCCACACAAATGCTCTGTTACCAATTGGGTGTCCTACATTTCAATTCTGACACTATCTATCTGGAGATGGAGTCAGATCTCATGGGTTAAAGGCTCAGTCTCCCTCTCCCTACACGTCATGTATCCATGTTGTTACCTGGGCTCTTTCGACCAACTAGCTATATAGAGCAGAGGTTACATCAACCCCCAACTTGTGTTAAATTAATTTGGGAGAGCAGCTCATAGGACACAGAAAAACATTTTAGTTAGTAGATCACTAGTTTATTCTGAAAGGATCTGCCTCAGAAACAGCCAGATAGAAGAGATGGATAAGGCAAGGTACAGGGAGAAGGCCCAGATCTTCCATGCCCTCTCCCTATGCACTTATTCGCCAACCCAGATGCTCTCCAAACTCATGCTTTGGGTTTCTATGGAGTCTTCATTACACTGGCATGACTGATATTATCATTGGCAATTGGTGATTAATTCAGCTGCGGACCCTCTCCCCTCCTTCAAGGTCCAGGAGTAGGTTTCAATTATCTGATCACCTGTCTGGCTGCCTTCGCTCCTTAGGTGCTTTCCAACAGTCACCTCATTAACACAACAAAAGACGCCTTGCTCACCCTGAGCACTTAGGAAATTCCAAGGGTTTTATGTCTGTGTCAGCAACAGGAAAGACAAAATATACATTTCTTATTATGCATCACAATATCACACCCTTGAAAATAGTCATCAGATGAACCAAATGTGCCATATGTTTTCAGGGCATTTGTAGATTTTGTAGGGTCTTTGGAATCCAGCTTAATAATCCCTTTGTTCTATCATATCTAGCGTTTTCACTTAAGATAAATGGAAGTCGAATATTTATTGAGTGCTTCTATTATACTATTTCCCATGCATTATATCTCATAAGTCTCATAACAGCTCTAACAGGTAGGTCCCATTATTTCCCCTACTTGCATTTGAGGAAACAGGTTCAAAGCAGTATGATGATTTATCCAAGATCACACAGTTAGAAGGCTGGGAATTGAACCAGAATTCATGTTGCTACTGGACAGAGTGGCCTTAAGTGTCTCTCCCATGAGGAATGTACAGCGTGAGATGTTGCCCTGGGCCCATAGATGTTACAGCCCATGGCACTGCACATCCATGTTGCCCACAATAACACCCCCAGCGACTGAGGGCCTAGCCCTACCCTTGCTCTGGGTTCCCTCAGCTCTGGAAAGAGGTCAAGAATACAACTGGTTTCATTAGCTGTGCCTCTCTGGGGATGTGTAACAGCCCATAGGATTGTGACTAGTGAGTTGGGAGTAATAAAGCAGTCGACCAATCCCTGGATGTGGAGGGGGCATCCCCCGTGTCTTTGAAGGGCCTGCAGGTTGCAGGTGGCACTAATTTCACAGGAAAGCAAGGTGTTCGCCAAAGGAAGGACAGATGGTTCTAGTCACCAGTTATTTATTTCTATAATTAGCTGCATGCTGTGATCTGAGATGATGGAAGAAGTACTGCTTCCTGTGGAATTCCTCCATCATTAGGGAAGAAATGGGAACTGCAAGCCAAGGAGAGGATATGTGCTGAATGGTAACTCCCCAAATCTCTGGGCTTGAAGCTGTGCTGGGAAGGAGGACATGATCGGGCATAATTTGAGTCAGCCAAAAGGACTGAGTTTTAAGTCCAACTCTGCCATAACCATGTGTTTACACATAGAATCTTCTTTTTCTGGGTTATATGTTCTTCATCTAATAGAGAAGAATATTTTGAGAAGGATGTTTGACCATGGATGTTAGCTATATGTGCTTAGGTCAATAAGACAGTTTGAGAAAAAATGTAACAGAATACAGTATATTAGACAAATAGATGTGAGCTATGAACATGTGACTTTAAATCTCAGACTACTCCCTTCTCTGTCTGTAAAATGGAAAATGGTAGTGTGAGAATTGAATTAGGATATACATGCAATATTCCTAGACCAGTGGTTGGCATATAGCAGGCACTCAATGATTGATCATTATTTTTTTTTAATTTAGTAGAGAAGACAGTTAAAAATAAAATATTTATCTAATATGTCACAGAGTAAGTCTAGTGCTAAAACTGATGTAGGGGCAATTCATTGAAGATTCTTGAGGAGAGAGAAGGAATAGTTAATATTGGCAGCATTCTCTGGTCCACTTTTGAAAATAGCCTCTTTTTCTCTACAAACCATCTTGTAATGACACAGATTTCCATGACTAGCCTTGTGGATTGCTACTTATGCCCAAACCATTCTCTTGCATTCTGCTTTAGAAGTGGGATTCGAATTTAGAATATGTTAATGCCTCTATTTCGGATATATTCCTTGGAATTAGCACCTCACACATCTTGCATCAAACAACATGGAATATACATGTGCAGATAAACTGAATAAAAAGGAATCATCCTTTTTATGCAAACCAAGAAAAGCAAACAGACTCACAAGACAGCAAGAGCCTATCTGCCCACATTTATCTTAATGGATATTTTTAAGGCAGTTATCCTCTAAACAGCTCTGGGCACTCTGCATGTATTTGATGTAAAACCTCCCAATGACTCTGTGCATTGCAAAAAAAGAAAACAGTCCTAGTAATAGCACCTTATAGTACACTAGAGGCCCAGCGCACAAAAATTTGTGCACTCAGGGGTGTCCCTCAGCCCGGCCTGTGCCCTCTTGCAGTCTGGGACCCCTCAGGGGATGTCCACCTGCTGGTTTAGTCCCCCTCCCCAGGGGACTGGGCCTAAGCAGGCAGTCAGACATTCTTCTGGCAGCCCGGGAGCCTTTGGGGTATGTCCACTTGCCAGCAGGCCTAAGCTGCAGTCGGACATCCTTAGCTCTGCTAAGGAGGCAGGAGAGGCTCCCACCACCACCACTGTACTGGCAGCCATCAGCCTGGCTTGTGGCTGAGCAGAGCTTCCCTTGTGGGACACACTGACCACCAAAGGGCAGCTCCTGAATTGAGCATCTGCCCCCTGGTGGTCAATGTGTGTCATAGTGACTAGTCATTCCAAGTGGTTCTGCTGTTAGGGTCAATTTGCATATTACTCTTTTATTATATAGGATAGGATACTAGAGGCCCGATGCATGTCATTTGTGTAAGAGAAGGCCTTCCTTCCCCAGGCAGCCAGCACTGGTTTTCCTTTGGCACCCGGGCTTCCCTCACAGCACCAGCTTCATTCAGAAGAAGGTCTGGTCTAATTAGCATATTATGCTTTTATTATTATAGAAGATGGTAAGCCTTCATATCACTGTATTTCGTTTTTTAAACCATAACCCACCAAAGTGGGTGTAGGTAGAGTGAAAAAAAATTAAGATAATATGGATCATACCATAGCTCAAACTTATTGAGACTAAGATCTCACCACCTCTCTGCCTCAATGATCTACTTCAGTTAATAGCACCCACATCTATCATGTTGAATAAGCAATGCATTTAGAGTCATCTTTGATACCTATCTTTCCATCTACACTCACTCAGGATAGCTTGCACAATGCATTAGAGGGGGAACAAAGTAAATGGTGTAGGTAGGGGCTGATAAAATAGAAGAATATTGCAAACATCCAAACAAAATGTAACAATAGGTTGGCTTGAGGGCATTAGTGATGGAGATAAAGAGAAAAAGAAAGAATTGGTAGATATTCACAAAGTGTAAATAGTGTTGCACAAGGTCCCAGAGTGAGGGTATGATAGAACTGGGAATCTAACTGGAGTCTTTGAACCAAATTCCAGTACAATTTCTTTTTGATTGCCATGCTAAGGCATGTCTTTTAAATGGAGGCATACATTGACCAGAGATGTTGATTTTCAGGGTTTTTTTGTATAAAAAATTGAGCTAATAATGGTAGCTACCTCATATTGGTTATTGGTATGATTGCATTAGAATACATATAAAACTAGTTTAGTTCTTTGCTAGATATATAATGAAAGCTCAATAAAAGTATGCATAAAAATGTACATTTCGTGTCTGATAATAATGATTATGAATATAGGTTCAAAAGGCAAAGCACACAGGGAGCGGGGGCAATTTAGCACTGCAAGATTCCTACTACCTTCTGTATTTGCTTCATGCTTTCTCTCATTATATCAAAGTCAGAAGCCAGACAATCTGAGTCTTTGGTCTCATCCCTGCCTCCCAGCTTACACAGATGATGGGAGGTTATAAAAGGGCTTCCATTCTGCCTCACCCTCTAGTGCACGTGTGTGTGTGTGTGTGTGTGTGTGTGTGTTTCAGATTAATTTTGCATAACAAGAAGAAGATGCTGCCTTGAATTGTCCTTGGAAAGAGCCCTGATTTTCTTGATTGAAGGTATATTTTTACAGCCTAAGTATTTTACTTAGCTGTGACTGTCCATGAATCTTCTTTTCTTTATTCCCCCATACTACTCCCTCTCGCAGGTCCTGTTAAGTTCTGTCTCCTCATATTACTGAGGTCTGGTATCTGCCTATCCCTGCCTCTTGCCAACCTTCCCGAACCTTCTCTGCCTCTCCTCCCTGCATCTTTGATTCTTCTTCTGTTGAATATAGAATCTGACTTTGCTCCCAGGCCTTAACCTCCTAAGTCCTTGCCTCTAACTTCAGGATGTGAGTACTGGACAGGAGAATTAGGGAAGTGGTGTAACAGTGGGGACTAAAAGCCCAGGACAATTTACCAATGTGTCATATTACTTTGATTGAATAGTATTTAACTTAACACATGTGCACGCTTTTTTAAAAAATGGAATAAATTCAAGGAAAATACTAAGTCTACTCTTTATCAATTTTGTGACCTTGAGATATTTCTTACCCATGCAATTGCAGTATCTTATTCTGCAAAATATACGTTACAAGCAGATCAAATGAATGTGTGAAGCACCCATTACACTGCCTACCACAGAGACTTGCTTAATAAGCACTGCATCCTATTTTTACTTAAAATAACTAAATCCAAGTTACAGATGAGTAAACTGATATTCAGAGACTAAATTACTTGCCTTAAATCAAAACTGACAAGTGACAGACCTGGTATATAAGCATCATCTGGGAACTGGTTGGTCTAAAAGCCAGACCATGATCCAGGCCACTGGCCATGTCAATACCATGGACACCCTAAACGTCCTTTGACTCTAGAAACTTGGCCATGGGTATGACTTCTGCCTATTGTGTACATGCCCTAGAACTTTGCAAGGCTGACTTTCTGACATTAGAGCCTTGGCTTAAAGGGAATCCATCCACAACCACACAGGGAAGAGTGTGCACGGAATCTCTTCACTTCATCTTCCGATGTGTTTTACTAAACCAATTATTGCCTAGTACTACATCTTTTTTTTTTAATTGGCTGTCTCCTCCCACGACCCTACCACATGTAATCACCCTGACAAGCTCATCTGCCTAGTTCACGGGTGTACTGGCAGTATCTCAAATAGCAGGCATCAACGTGTATCTATTGAATGGATGAAAGAATAAATACAAGAGGGAAAAAACAACACAAATGAAGAACCGTCCCTGTTTATCAGGTCCTCTGTTCCTCATGCTGTTTGCATGGGCTGCAGGGAGGAGAAAAGCAATCACCAAAGAGCACGCTTGCTCCTGAGAAAAAGCACACTTTGAGAAATGAAGTGTTCCCTGTCATTAGCTTTCAGTCAAGCATCACATCAGGAAACTGGTGCATCAGGTGCTATGATTGGACCTTGAGGAGGGACGCCTGCGATGCAGACCGGCCCTCCTGTGAGCTGGAACAGATGGTGCCTTCACACACATCTAAATAAAGCTGTAATGGCGTTGGCCCACAAACACAGCACCGGTGAACTTTCCTCTACAAACGACGACGTGTTCCTGAGATGTTCTGCGAAAATCAATATCTACAGTGCCACTAATTTTCATTTTAAACACAATTTATCTTCTTTTAGAGCATCTCATCAATGGACTGCCATTCTTTCTTGTCTAGTCTAATACCAGCAGCGTGCTCCCCTCCCCTCTCGCCACCAGGATATCCTGGCACACTCTATCAGGGTTATCGCCTCTAGAGCATCACTCCCATAATGCACCCCTTTCCTTCAATAACTGAGTGATGAGTAGCCTTTGATTATCTGATCAAGACAGAGAATCACACACCACATGCCTATAATTAGGGTGTGCTCTAATTAACCAGTCGCTGGAATAACCACCATGGAGACTTTACAGCCCAGGGAAACATTTTGGAGAGTTAAGTCTGTGGATCATTTAGAAAGACAGCCTAGCATAATAGCTACAAGGACTGTGCAAAAATAAATAAATAAATAAATAAAATGGCAGGGCTTGAGAGAAGATACTACAATGTACGAAAACAAAGGGTGGAGGGTTTTTCTCTCTCCCATCCACGTAAGTTGTGGGAATTCAGAGGACAGATTTGCAGTGCCCCCAGGAACCAAGAACAAAGGTGAGGATGTGTTAGCTTCTTTAATTTCCTTTCTTCCTCACTGGACTCAAGTTTCAGGAGCACCATGTCTGTACTCATCAGTATTATATGCCCATAACGAAGCACAGTGTATAGGGCTTAACAAAGGTTTTTAATGAATAACGGAGGTGATGCTCAAGTGAGGCTTCGGAGTTGATAAGAGATCACTCACACTGCGTCAAGGAGCACAACACAAAGGACTCAGGGGAAGCAGCAGCTAGGGATGCCCACTTTTCTCAGAACTGAGAATGCCATGAAGGTCTTCCAAAGGTGAGACTTGGGGGACACACGTAATTTTAGATTTTATGTTACACTAGTTGGAAATGTCATTTATGAAATTTTGATGGTTGTGTGCTGTGGGCTAGGCTTTTTAAAAGAACTTGATGATTCTCTGTGTTTAGCGTTTCATGGGTGTTACTAAGTACCTACTATATGCTGGGCCCTGATGGGTGGGTCACATCCATCAATTTCACTCAATTCTCACAGCAAATTTGAGAAGTAGGATTGTTGTGTGCCAATTTAGATTTAAATGAATAAAAATTAACATTAAAAAATTCAGTTCTTCAATCACACTAGCTATATGTCAGGTGTTCAATAGCCAGTGGCTAGGGCCCGTCATATTGAATGGCACAGAGAGAAAAAAATCCCATCAGTGCAGTTGTATTGGGCAGTGCTGTTTTATACAAAGACATATCAGGGATACTCTAGGACATGCAAGTTCTTTGTATTGATTACTTTTGCTTTCCAGTGTTAGTTAAGCATTGTGTTAGATGTGTACCATGGAGGCAGGAAGATTTTTGGTTCTACTTCACCCTTGCTCATTCTCAACGTAATAAAATGCAGTGAAACTCAAGAAGCCCTGAGTAAATATTTCTCTTGTATATCAATCTTAAAAATAATGTCCTCGTTCTGATCATTACACAGTTCCAAATGAATGACATTGTTGATTAGAGTTTTACTTCAAATACCATTAACTAATTATTTCTATGAATGATCAATAAATTCCCTTAAACTTACAAAACATTGTAAATGAACTCATTATCCAAAGTCTTTAGGGTACCACCAAAGACCCATCTCTTACTAAACTAATTAGAAGTTCATCTCATTTTTCTAGTAATGTGCTGATCTCGAAAGACATTTCATTTTATTTTTTTGAGAACTTGTACTGTGAAATACTATGGCCAAATTATCCTCTCATCCAAATTTCATTTATATTTTCACCCCGGGCCATTTCTCACTCCACTGGCCTCATATAGAATGGTCTCCATTTTTCAGGAAAGGTCACTCATTGTGATGCTGGAAATTGGTTTTGGCAAACATATTCTAGACACCATAGTTGATCAATAGTCAAAGATTCTTCATTTAATATTTATTTTCTTTTTCTCTATACAGATTACAGCAGATGAGAACAAAATGTCAGAAGCTTTTATGTCTATATTATTCATAAAAGGTTCTACTAATACATCATTTCCCCAGTTTTCTCTATACTACCCACATCCATCTATTCACATACTCATCTATTTACCTGTCTACCTGTATGAATGTGTTTATAACATCACCTAGAGGTTTCAAAAAGTGGCTAAAACTAAGCTTTTTTTGTTGTTGTTGTTGCTATTTGTTTTACTTTTTAGGGCCCAAAAGTAACTTAACAATACACTAAACCAACTGCACCTAAGGTCTCTTCTTCCAGCTTTAGCTGAGTGGATATAGTTGAAGAGTGGGGATATAAATCTCCCCTTCTCTTTTCAGTTCCATGGCATCATTTGGTTTAAAATCCACAAAGCAAGCTCTTTCAAAGCTGCCTGTTAGCATCTAGCAGTTACTCCATCAGCCTCATGTCTGACTTGGCTACCAACTCCTGAGCTCTACTCAGCTCAGTCAGTTCCAGAGGATCTGCTTTCCACCCGGGCCAAGCAATACA
Organism: Murina feae; assembly: GCA_004026665.1. Taxonomy (NCBI): domain Eukaryota; kingdom Metazoa; phylum Chordata; class Mammalia; order Chiroptera; family Vespertilionidae; genus Murina; species Murina feae. The sequence continues at coordinate 3,218 of PVJC01023444.1, read as the reverse complement.
GGTAGAGTCTTATACCTGCATCCCCTTTTCTGGACACTGGGGCTTCTGCTTGGCCACTGAGAGTGGCATCAAAGTTACTAAAGCCAGCTGATATTCCTCTAACGAGTAGTTCATCAAGTAGTTCATCTGAGTGTGATTCAGGAACCAATAAAAGGTGACGGCAAATCACTTTATGGAAATTAGTTTTTAATTATTCATTGGCAATTTGACTGCAATCCAGCAGGTGTCCTGATAGGATGAAGATGACTCCATAAGCGGATTTTTTTTCTGTCTGTAAAACATTCAACATGTCCCAAAATCCACGTGAAGTTTCTCAACTTGAAGAGGCCAAGGGTGAAGAACTAGTCTATTACCTCCAGAATGAGTCCTCTCAGTAAAGATGCCCTTATTCATTTATTCATTTGTTGAAGGATCCCTATCTTTTTTGAATGAATCATTTACGTAAGAGATAAGAAAAAGGACTGATTAAAAAGATAAAAATATAGAATTTAATGTGAGGTTATATTTCTACCTTTTCCTCTTCTACCCATTTCCTGAAAGGCAGGCAGTGGCATATTATGGGGGGAAAATAACTTTGAGCAGGGAGACCTGGGTTCCATCTAAAATGCCACCAGTTACTGACTGTACAACCCTAGCAAATCAATCAACCTCTCTGAACCTCTATTAATATTCCTCATATGCAGATAGGGGAATATTAAAAACTTGAATGAAGAATAAAAATACAATGTATGTGCCTGGAAATTTGTTAGATTTTGGGAGTGACAGTGGGTAGGATCATTATGCAGCAAAGTGCTTTTTAAGTGTCTTGGAAGGCTAATCTCCAGCTAGCTGAGGCCCTGAAGGCATTTGGCAGTTTACAAAGTGTCCATAGGCCAATTTACATATAATTTCATCTGGGAGGTTTGGAGTACAGGTTTCCCTGGCTATCTAAAAGCAAAGCTCTCCTTTGAAACTTTCTTAAGCAGAAATGGTGTAACGTGAAGAGGCAATTACCATGGATTTGAATGTCTTTATTTCGTTCACCATGAAAGCACAGACACAGTTCAAAACCATAGTGGCTTGATGCAGAGGGTGGTTCTCCACGAACCTTAGGGTGGGTGGGGGCTGCAAAACAAATGCAGAAGCCTATTTTTGCTTTTTGCCTTTTTTTTTTTTTTTGAAAAGCAAAAATCGTCTTTGGATTTCTTCTTAGTTAAGTACTAGTATTAGTCTTTCCTAAAAGCAAATGTGAACTTTGGAATGTATGGAATACTTGTACTAAATTTAGGAATTGCTCCATCATAGTACCAAAAGGCCTCTTCAATGAATGGTCTGCTGAATGAAGCTTGGAGATAGACTAGAACCTTCCCCTTTAATTTTATCCCTAGGACCATAGCCATGAATAAATAAAATAGGGTATGTGAGAAACTCTTCCTAAGCTCCAAATAGTTCTTCAGATCTGTTTATGAGAATGATGTTATCCCAGCATTTTAGATTTGAAAAGATCTGATTATTGTTAATTATTGCTAACTATTAAGTGTTCCTACATCAGAATTTTTTAAGTCAATAATAATCTAACCCTTAACTTAATATATTAATATCAGTTTAATACTTTACCTTTTTAAAAATCCTTACCCAAGAATATTTTTCCATTGATTTTGTTTATGTATGTATGTATTTATTTTTTTTAGAGAGAATGGTAGAGAGAAAGAAAGGCAGAGAGAAACATCAATGTGAGAGAAACATACTGATTTGCTGCCTCCTGCACACACACCCTGGATCAGGGCCCTGGCTGGGGAGAAGCCTGCAACTGAGGTACATGCCTTTGACAGAAATTGAACCTGGGACCTTTCAGTCTGCAGGCTGATGCTCTATCCACTGAGCAAAACTGGCTACAGCCATAATTTACCTCTTCAAGTTCCACTACCAAAAACCCTAAGACCATTCTAATTTTTTTTTCTTCTCTCCTTTTCCTGTAGTGTCCTTTCTTCCTCTTATCCTCTCAATATTTATTTTTCTTTTTGGTACAGTTGAAATTGTTTTGTTAAAATCTAAAAGACTAGAAAAAGCAATTCAATGATCTTGGTTTGTAAAACATTTCACACTCATTTTTGTTCATGATCTAACTCCTCACTTTTCTAGTCTAATCTTTCACCATTTTTGCATTCAAACCATATGACTTTTAAGGAAGGGTCCCTATTCTATCAAAAGTTACATTATAATAGATCTCTCCCCAAGTACTTTTTAAAGTGATTATTATTATTATTATTACTACTACTACTACTACTAGGGGCCCGGTGCACAAAAATTTGTGCACTCAGGAGGTCCCTCAGCCCAGCCTGTGCCCTCTCACAGTCTGGGACGCCTCTGGGGATGTCCACCTGTTGGCGTGCCTGGTCAACCTGGGTGAGGGGCTGAATCGGGCTGTTTGCAGGCTGGCCAAGCTCCTCAGTGTGGACCCTCACCTCATTGGGGTGTGGCCAGCCTGGGTGATGGGCTGAGGCTGTTTTCAGGCTGTCCACAGCCCCTTCAGGTTTTGAGTCCCTACTGGGGTGCCTGGGCAGCCTGAGTGAGGAGCTGAGGGGCGTTTTCAGGCTTCCCACAGTCCCTTCAGGTTTGGGGTCCCTACTGGGGTACCTGGCCAGCCTGGGTAAGGGGCTTATGGCTGTTTGCAGGCTGGCCAAGCCCCCCAGTGGGGTTCCTTACCCTATTGGGGTATGGCCAGCCTGGGTGCAAGTCTGAGGGCCGTTTTCAGGCTTTCAGGCTGCCCATAGTCCCTTCAGATTTTGGGTCTCTACTGGTGTACCTGGCCAGCCTGGGTGAGGGGCTGATGGCTGTTTACAGGCTGGCCAAGCCCCCGAGTGGGGTTCCTCACCCCATTGGGGTGTGGCCAGCCTGGGTGACGGACTGAGGGTTGTTTTCAGGCTTTCAGGCTGCCTACAGCTCCCATTGACCCAATGTCCCAGCAAGGCTGGCTGGAAGCAGGTTTCTGGGGTTTATTTATCTTCTACAATTGATACATTGTTCCTTTAAGCCAAAGCCTAGGCAGGTAACGAAGCCTCTTGTCTGCTTCAGCTCTGTGGCTTCTATAATTGAAAGAATGCTGCCTTAGTAGTTGAGCCCAGGCCTGCTGTTTGCTTCAGCTCTGAGGCTTCTATAATTGCAACAGTGTTGCAAGTATGTTGCCTGGAGCACAGAGAGGCCCAGCTGGCCGGCAGACAGTTTACTCCTGCTGCTAC
>PVJC01023443.1:13152-26483 GCA_004026665.1 Murina feae | reverse complement strand
TCTCTCTCTCTCTCTTTCTCTCTTTCTCTCTGAAATGAATGAGCATATCCTCAAAAGAACATGCTGTGTCCTCTTCTATTATAGGTTCATCAATACATTTTTATCTAAAGTTGATAATAAATGACAAACCTCTAAATGAAAGAATTGAAAGTTTGTCACTGATTATGTTCTTTAGAGCCCAAAATCTGAAATTTACTAAATGCTAAAGTCAGTTACTTAGAAGTAAATGTTATCTTTTCATTGTCATCTTTGGGTTTTTTAATACTCTAAAACTTGGCGATTCATTTTTAAAATACCAATTTATTAATTTTGAGCTATTATACATTTAGCTTAGGGATCTAATCCTGTAGAACTTTAGACCACAAAATGCTTTTTATATTAACCTTCTGATCTTACAGATATAGAGTAGGGACCCCAGCATGACCTTCTCACAAACAAGTATTTTGCTATCTAGGAAAAGTTCATTATATAATCTTATATAATAAAAGGCTAATATGCAAATTGACCAAATGGCAGAACAACAGGTCACTATGACACACACTGACCAGACACTCAGTGCAGGAGCTGTCCCCTGGTGGTCAGTGTCCTCCCACAGGGGGAGTGCCACTCAGCCAGAAGCTGGGCTCACAGCTGGTGAGCCTAGCAGCGGTGGTGGGGGCCTCTTCCACCTCCACAGCAGCGCTAAGGATGTCCTTACTGCCAGCTTAGGCCTGCTTTCCACATTAAACCATCAGTTGGACATCCCTGATGGTTCTGGGACTGCAGGCTGGCTGAGGACTGCAGGCTGAGCCCCCACCCCCAATACACGTATTTCATGCACCAGGCCTCTAGTGTAGAAATAATTAATCATCAGATTTGTTATTTAATAGTGAATATTTGTTTTCTTTGTACTTGGGTTTTATATGAATGTTATTAAATATACCTATCAGAATATTAAAATATATATATACTGCATATATCTTCCAACTTTGTGAGAATAGATTCTATAAAAATATGAGAATAGATTGTTAAAGGTTAATTATTTTCTTAAAATTCATCAAGTATAAATTTTATTTATATTCAATTGAAGTGTTAGAATTTATCCTGTAAGTCAACAAAATACTGTTTTACACAATCTAATCTAATAAAAGAGTAATATTGAAATTGACCATTTCTTCGGGATGCCTAAGCCACGCCCACAAGCCAATCAGAGCGGCTATATGCAAATTAACCCAGCCAAAATGGAGGCCGGCAGTCATGGAGCTGAGTAAACAGATGCTTCCGTTGCAGCAAGAGTAAACTGTCTACCGGCCGGCTTGGCTTCTCTAGGCTCAGGCAACAACATATTTGGAACATTGTTGCAATTATAGAAGCCTCAGAGCTGAAACAAACAGCAGGCTTAATTGCACCAGCAATGGAGGAAACTGCTTGCCTAGGCCAGCTGAGCTCTAACTAAGGCAACATTCTTTCAATTATAGAAGCCACAGAGCTGAAGCAGACAGGCGGCTTCATTACCTATCTAGGCCTCAACTTGAAGGAACAGTATCAATTGTAGAAGATAAATAAACCCCAGAAACCTTCTTCCAGACAGCCTTGCTGGGACATTGGGTCAATGGGAGCTGTGGGCAGCCTGAAAGCCAGAAAACAGCCCTTAGCCCATCACTCACACTGGGCACACCACTGTAGAGGATCCTACTGGGGGGGCTTGGCCAGCCTGCAAACAGCCATCAGCCCCTCACCCAGGCTGGCCAGGTACCCCAGTAGGGACCTAAAACCTGAAGGGACTTTGGGCAGCCTGAAAGCCTGAAAAAGGCCCTCAGGCCCATACCCAAGTTGGCCACACCCCAATGGGGTGAGGGTCCAGACTGGGGGACTTGTCCAGCCTGTAAACAGCCATCAGCCCCTCACCCAGGCTAACCAGGCATGCCAGCAGGTGGACATCCCCAGAGGGGTCCCAGACTGCGAGAGGGCACAGGCCGGGCTGAGGGACTCCCAAGTGCACAAATTTTTGTGCACCGGGCCCCTAGTAATGGAAATAATTGAGCACTTTAGTGTACTGGTATTTTTTGAGGATGGCATAGTTTGATGATTAAATAATTACAAGTGTAGTTTAATGCTGTTCTCTAACTTACATTGAGACTATTTAGTAAATATTGTAGAAAGTACCACATTGTTTAGCTATAAAAAAGAAACATTGTTCTTTCTTTTAAAAACTGACTCAGGCAACAAACCAGTTATTTCTGGTTAGAGCAATTTCACTTTACTCAGCGCTGGTCTCTGAAATGCAATGATATAAAAAAAACCCACAAAATACTGTAGACATTTGTGCTCTATACTTAGCACAAACTTTCAAACATTTTTTTTAAAAAAACAACAGTAGTATTTTTATTTTTTAATGTACTTAAGTACTTTAAAATATTTTAAAATAAAGTACTTAAGTAAAAGTATTTTACTAATCTTTACTAAATCTACACTGAGAACAAGGAAGTAAATTAATAATATTAAGTCAGAGTAGCTAAGGAAGACATCATAAAATTCAAGCATTTTTCTCCAAAGCAGGAATGTATTCCTTACTCAAACCTTATCAGATTTCATTTAACATTTAATCCTATCAAATTTCATTATTTGATTTCAAAACTAAAGTTAAGTAGTAAAAGTAATTAAGAAAAATAAAGATGAATTACTATGAATATGACACACAAACAGCAAGCAATAGCTGAAAGGGAGAAGACAGAAAAACTAGATTAGAACTAGAATCAAGAACACCACATGAGGCCTATACATATCAGTAAACTCCCAAGGTGTCATATAGTCTAGCAAGGACACAGCCTTAAAAATAATATTTACCAAGAGCCCACAGGCATCAAACAAAGGTAAAATGTGATTAGTATCTTTAAGAAGGATATAAAACTAATTATAGACTGGGCCAGAGGAAAACCTAGTTTATTTCTAAAAGTGTGAATTGTACAGAGACATTTTTGACCTAAAGGTCTTATTTGAAATAAAGTTCAAACAAAAAGCACTCATGGAAATAATCAAATTCTCCCAAATGTTAGGGTGACAAAGAAGGAATCAAAATAATAATTATAGACAATTAAGAAAACAATGCTTATCATATGTAACCTATACTCAGAAGCAAATACATAGTATTTATACTGTAGTTTCATTAATAAAGTAGAAATGAGAGAATATGAAGTAAAATATTCAATTAATAATGTTAAAACAAAACAAATGAAAGGAGGGGGAAGTAAATAATGGATGTCCAAGCAGGAATTAATGACTTAGCAAATATAGAATTGAAAAATGATGTAGGTTTTTTGTTTGTTTGTTTGAGGTGGAGGATAACAGATCTCTTGCAAATGTGATGAAAAAGAAAGAGAACAAAAATGTTAAAATGAATTCCAAAGTTTTTGTTACAAGAATAATAGATATGACTTATGGTAATAGTTTAGGAATTCCAGATAAAATGGATGACTACGGAGATAATATATAAATTAAAAATTTGAATCAGGAATTAGAGCTGTTGAATCAATCAATCATAGGAAAAAATATGAATAAAGCTCTCCGAGGGCTCTCCTCTGCCATCTCCTAAGGAACAGAGAACACACTCCGTATGGCTTTACAGAGCGTAGAAAAAGCCAGGAAGCTTCTGGGTTCATTTTACATAATGAGCACATCTTTGTTAACATTTTAAAAAGAAATTGTGCAAAATAAAAGAAGCCATTCTCTTTTATGAGTAGAGCTTTAAAAATACAAAACAAAAACAATACAAAACAAATTAAGCTCAGCAGTATATTACTCTACCATTGAATAGGATTATTATAGGAATTTAAAAATGGCTTATTAGTAGGAAACTCTTCATATGTCACTTGAAGAAATTAAGGAAAAAAATTGTGCTCAAGGCCACATAGTTTATGTGTCAAACTCAGTTTTGTGATGCGCAAGTTAGCCAGTCACTATTTATGCCTGGGAAGTCACTCTTATTTCTCTTTACAAATTCAAATTCTTAGACTTCTCTGAGGTCATCTACCCTGCCCTAGCTTTGAGGTTTAGTAGATGCCCACATCAGTCATGCTAAAATGATTCCAAGGCAAGGGGCTCACAGCCTCTGAGCCAATCTAGGTCCCTGACTTTATGGTTGTCTATTCATGCTGTGGCTGTTTACTGAGCAGCTTTATCATTGAAATCAGAATTGAGTCTAAGATGCCTCCTATTCATCATTATTATATAACATTTCTTTTTGAAAAGTTAAGAGATATTAGATAATACATGCTAATGAGATACAAATTTTAAAGTTGTTATCATTTCCCCCCTCTCAATCCCCTCTCTCTCTCTCTCTCTCTCTCTCTCTCTCTCTCTCTCTCCCTCCCTCCCTCCCTCCCCTCCCTCCCTCTGACCCTGCCCACCCACCTCCCCCCTTCCCTCTCTATACCTGTTCACTCCTTTGGTAAATAAACTACCTAACACCCACAAGAATCAAGGGAAACATTTAAAACAAATGACAAAGTTTAGAAAGTTGTCTGGATATAGAAGTTAATGTGTACACACCTACTGGAATGGCTAAAATTCAAAACACTGAGACCACCAAAGGCTGACAAGGATCTAGAACAACAGGAAGTCTCATTCTTTGCTGGTAGGAATGCAAAATAGTACAGCCACTTTGTAATCCAGTTGGGCAATTTCTTATAAAAGTATACAAACATTCTTTTTTATTTTAAAATTATAGTTAACATTCAATATTGTATTAGATTCAAGTGCACAGCATAATAATTAAACATTTATGTAACTTACAAAACAATCCCCAGATAAGTGTTATGGCCACCTGACACCATACATAGTTATTATAATATGATTGCCTATATTCCCTAAGCTATACTTTACATCTCCAGGACTGTTTTGTAATGGCCAATTTGTACTTCTTAATTCTTTCATCATTTTTACGCAGCCTCTCAACTCCCCTCCCATCTGGCAACCATCAGTTTAAACAAACACATTCTTAACCATATAATCCAGCCATCACACTCCTTGGAATATAGCCAGATGAATTGAAACCTTATATTTACACAAAAACCTGCACAGGATTATTTATGTCAGCTTTATTCATAATTGCCAAAACTTGGAAGCAACCAAAATGTCCCTCAGCAGGTGAATGGATAAACAAATCATGGTATACCTAGGCAATAAAATATTATTTAATAAAAAATGAGTTACCTGCCATGAACAGATATGGAGGAAACGTACGTATATATTGCCTGATTATTTTATTTTGGACAACTTTCAGTCATGTCTTCCCTTCATTATTCATTTCTATTTGCCTCCCTCTTTCCTTTCCTCCCAGCCTTCTTTTTCCCTCCCCTGTATTTTAAGTTTGATTTAAAAATACTTCCTGCTTGTTGGTAGAGCAGAGAATTGTTCGACTTTTAAAAAGTTATGTATCAAATTGCTGGTATTTCAAAGAATAAAATCTGTTGGGATTAAAATAAACGTATCTCAGAATTCAACTTTAACTCATTATAAATTTCTTATAGCCTGTCTCCCTGAACAGGCTTATGTCCTGACTTCCTCCTTCTCATCATCCAGTGGACCTTATTTGGAAAGTAAGTCAACACTGTCTGGTGAATGATGCAATGAAAGCTGGGCACACAACCCTCTCTTGACTTCAGTAACACCTTCCTTTGCTTTTTCCTGCTGCACTGGGCCAAGTGAACTCAGTTTTTCCACATTTAGATCATCCGCTGCCACAAAATTCATTGCTGGCAGGTGTATGCACATGTTTGCATGTCTGACTTTTTAAACTTACCCTTTAATATAGGGGTACATGATTGATCTATGGGTCTGATGTTGGATATTCCTGTTTAATGCTACTACATGATAACATAGAATTACAATGAGTGCTTCCCATGTGCCAGGTGCCATGACAAGTGCTGCAATGTCTATCTACAAGAATACAAGTCTGTTATGTTCTGAAGATTTTTAACTTTAATTTTCCACAAATATACTTTTTGTTTTGTTACTAGCACTTATTTGTGAATGTCATTATGCTGTCTAGATAACTGAGAATTGGCCGTAAATAACTAAAGAGTTGGTAAATATTTTATATCATTTTCTTAGCAAAAATTTTTATTTAGTTACTGAAGTCTTTTTCTAGGCACTAAGCTAGAATAAACTCTCATATTCACTTCAGGTGTAACTGTAAATAAGCAGGAAAATACCTTATTATTTTCTTTTCCTTTTGAATGCTCAAGAAAGAAAGCACACTATTCAAATGATTAGCTGTGTCGGTAGGAGTTTGTGCTATAAACCAATCTCCCTTCTTGAGCCCTCATTCTGCTAGAAATATACAGCATGTTCACAGTAGTGGGAAGAAACGTGCTCTCCATTTGTGTAGTTGCCTTCTCCTGTCATAGATATTTTTACTTTAAAGTAGAGTAAAATGGAGGCAGAAACAAACAGAAAATTTTATGTGTAAAGGAGCCCAAAGCCGTGCTTGCCATGTGATAGTATACTCCATAGGAAATGGCACCTTTATTGTGAAATTGCTACAGCAAAAGAGTCAGTCAGTCATTGAGAAGTTCTGAGCTCTCTGAAAGCTGAGTTGCTAATGTTTAACTTTGATGAATAGCGAGGAAATTGACCAGCTTATATAAAAGGGTACCTGGCTTTGGGCCAGAATACCCCGGTTTGCTTACAATCCTTAAGGCTGAGACAGGTAGTAATGGGTTTGAAGTAAGGTTTGGGCAGGGTAGTAGCCTTGCATCTGTGGGTTAGCAGGCTCTGTATTTATTATTTTTTAATTTCTCCGTTATAGTTCACATTCAGTATTATTTTGTGTTAGTTTCAGCTGTACAGTGTGGTGGTTAGACAATCATATACTTCACAAAGTGTTCAAACATTTCTTTTTTTAACTTTCTCTTTCATGGATACATGAAAGCTATCTCACAATCACAGATGTTCCTGTCTCATCTGTGTCACATGATGGTGCTTGGAGACCCTAGAGGATTAATTTAGACATCTTAGTTGTTAAGGTGAAGAGTATTTGGCATCGTGGAGATTATATGAAGCTCTCACTGGCATGTACCTGAGGATACTGGTCATCTTATTTGGTATTTCTAGCTGTATTCAGGGCCCAATAAGGGGACAGAAACCACACTGTAGGTTAAATGGAAAATATCACATAAATTATTAGCTATGGTAAAAGAGTAGCTGTAATAGATAAGGAGACGATATATGGTACCCAGGACTGAGTCACCAAGGAAGGGCAGACTGGCAAGTGTTCAGACCTCCTTGGGGGAGGTATGCATCAGCTCAGGAGAGCAGAAAGGCTTGCTGGTTTTGACAGCCTGGAGCTTATCTGGAGTTTGACAAAAATTCCACACTCTGCAGTGTAGGTGGGGAGCAGGCATGGACATATAGGAGGAGTCTGAATGCTAGAAGGGGACAGAAATTTTCCCCAATGAATGTAATGGCAGGGATGGGAAAGGTGGGGTGGTCAAGGTTTGGGCGGGGGGGGGGGGGGGGGGCGGGTCATAGAAGCAGCTGCTGCTTGGAATGCGACATTCAGGGTCCCATGTGACTGTGTGTAGGAAGAGGGGTCCTGCTGAGAGAGTACTCATGGGCAAGAGGCCTTCAGAGCAGTCAGCCTGTGGGAGCTCTGGCTCCTACGTCTGGAGGGCTACAGAAAGGGGATTTCCAGGAGGAGGCTGGGAGGTCACAGGGATGGTGTGCTGCACCCATTTTTGGTGTCTTCACCACCATCCCCCCAATACTCCAGGCCAGACCTGACATTCCAGGAAGCCCCTTCCTCTGCATGTCCCTCCAGGGCGCTCCATAGAAAAGCTTACCAACATGTCCACTTTCAAGAGAGCTGCTTGAAGGAATTCCATTGTTTACTACAGAGCCTGCATCAAAGGGTACATTTGGAACTGGGAGGCAGTAAATTGATAACTCACACAGCATCTTTCATTTTGAAAAAGGGAGGTATTATGCTGATCTGTCAAATCTATAAACTGCAAAATGGGGACTTGATATTCATTTTACCTTGCATTATAACTTCCTATCTTCTGATAGAATGATTGATTTATAAAACGAATGAGAACTTAAATCATACCAATGGTGCATGAAAGGCTTGCTGAGTGTTGGGCATAGCATCCTTTAAATCTGCTGGAAGCTGTTAGGTTTGCAGAGGATGGCCTCAGGTGTTAATGATCATCTTGGGGGGCAGAGCGTGGGGAGGGGTTGTAGTTTAAGGGGAGAAGCTGCAGATCCCTCTTTCCACCTCTTTTACCCCTTATCACCCCCACCCTCATCTCCCTCTTGGCAGATTTCAGCCAGCAGGGACTGTATAGCCTAGCTTAGCAATGCCTGCCAGTGAAAGAGCTTTCAGTTAGTATTGACATTTTACCTGTAACTGATGATATCAACAAGAGTCCTAAAAGCAATGCCTTATTTTACTTCTAGCCTGTGAATTGCACTGACTTTTAGAAGCTTTATGTGAAATAATATCTTTATTTTTTCATTAAACAATTTTATTACTAAATCCTCGCCTCCTTTTAGGAAGGGCATCAACTTCCATCCATCATCATGCACCGTAAAATTTTATGAGAGGTTGGTTGCCTGGACAGAAAGCCAACCTATTTTTAAGGTTTTTATTAATTATAATAAATTTATATTAGTGTTATGTTATCATAAACAATACATACTCACTGTAAAATGTTAAAAGATATTAATAAGCAAAAACACACCAACATTCTCTTATCTAGAGATTATCCTATTTACACTTCAATGTATAGAATTCTAGATTCCTTTATTTCCACGTGCATTTATTCTTACCAAAATGAAATGCTATTTTGGTCATATTTGTTTATCAACTGCTTTTTACTGCTAATACTCTTCTCCTTTCCATGTCAATACGTTTTTATTTTATGTAGTACCCAATTCAGTGCCACATTGGTTCAGTTGCATCTAAAACATTTACAGGTACTTTATCCTAATTAGGATCTAATTTGGGACTTTGCTTTGCATCTGGTTATGATCTGTAAACTTCTTCCTCAAGTAATGACAATGATTATTTGAAGACAAAGCCAGTTGCCCTATAAAAGATTGGACTTTATGGATTTTCTGCTAACTTCCTTTTAGTGTTGTTAGCTTGTTCTTAAATCCCTGTATATGGAAAAGTTAGAGCTAGGCCACATGGATTCAAGTTAAATGGTTTCTGACCAGGATATATTGTAGGTGGTGTCATATGTATATTTCAATGCATGTCATGTCCAAAGCACAATATCTGCCAGTGCTTCTTTCTAAGCCTGCCTCACCTATATTTCTAAAGTCATAATTTTTCAGCCTGATAAAAACCTTGTACATTTCCTGTAAAAGTTTTTTAGTGTTTCTTGAGTGAAACTTTGAAATAATTTTTTAAAGAAAATGTACATTGTATGGTTGTTGTTACACTATTTGCTTATCAGAACTTTCTCAAAGATGAAGCACGTATTATTTTAGACTTAATGTAGAGATCTTGGTCTCATGAAAATAATAGCCCTAACCAGTTTGGCTCAGTGGATAGTGTCGGCTTGCAGACTGAAGGGTTGCAGGTTCAATTCTGGTCAGGGACATGAATCTTGGTTGTGGCACATCCCCAGGAGGCAGCTGATCGATGTTTCTCTCTCATTGATGTCTCTAACTCTCTATCCCTCTCCCTTCCTCTCTGTAAAAAATCAATAAAGTATGTTTTAAAAAAGAAAATAATAAAATATCTTAAATATTTTAAATGTATGTTCTATATAATTTTTTGAAAGGCATAACGTGGTAATTAAAGCCCTGCCAGAGGCTGTGTTGAAGATGTTGCACATAATCCTGGAGAGTGTTCCTTTTTCTTCTTTTTTTCCTTCTTTTCTTGAAGAGAGTTAATTTAACTGGACGGTTATTGGTCAGTCTGTCTACTTCCTGGGCAAGAAAAGTTTAAAAGACATTCGCAAAGATAAGTTTAATAAAACACAATGAATAAATGAAAATGACTAGTAGTAACTCCATGACAAAAATTAAGATCCACTTAATTTTCCAAACCTTGAGGAAACTGCGTATTTTTATTAAAAGTAACAGGTAGCATTTTCCCACTGCAACTTCTTTTCTATGTCTCTGTCTCTGATTCTCTCTATATTTACAAACACATGTGGACATCATAGCATTCTACTTCTGTTGAAGAGTTTTCAATTTATATCTTCTGAGCTTCTTGAATGCTTCAAAATTCTGTATTGCTTAAAAATTTGTTTTAAGTCTTTCCTTTTAGAAAGGAGTAACTTTGAAAGATACATCTAGGGTAGTTTCCCTTTCAAAATAAACATATTTGATTACTTGATATGTGGAAGCAACTTTCCCCTAGAGATGAAGATGAGAAGAGTCCTAGAAGGAAGTGGGGTGAGTGAAGACTGGTAACTGTGATAAGTATTTCTCACAATTCACTTTTGTTTGTGTTGGCTCTTGCTGTAGGCATTGATTTAGAAGGCTTAAAAATACATATTCTTTGCTTTTCTTAACAATACTAGGTCATAAAAACTAGAACTTGTTGGGTGAGGGAAGGATTTGTGAGTTTAACAATGTCCTTTGCTTTTATATATAAACTAGGGGCCTGGCGCACAAACATTTGTGCACTCGGGGAGTGGGGGTTCCCTCAGTCCGGCCTGTGCCCTCTCGCAGTCTGGGATCCCTCAGGGGATGCCCATCTGCTGGTGTGCCTCGCCAGCCTGGGTGAGGGTCTGAGGGCCGTTTTTAGGCTGGCACATTTCCTTCAGGGTTCAGGTCCCTACTGGGGTGCCTAGCCAGCCTGGGTGAGGGGCTGAGGTCCATTTTCAGGCTTTCCACAGCCCCTTCAGGGTTCGGATCCCTACTGGGTGCCTGGCCAGCCTGGGTGAGGGGTTGAGGGCCGTTTTCAGGCCTACCACAGCCCCTTCAGGATTTGGGTCCCTATTGGGGTTCCTGGCCAGCCTGGGTGAGGGGCTGAGGGTTGTTTGCAGACTGGCCACAGCTCCCATTGACCCAAGGTCCCAGCGATGCTGGCTGGAAGCAAGTTTCTGGGGTTTATTTATCTTTTATAATTGAAACTTTGTTGCCTTGAGCGGAGGCTACAGCTTGCCTAGGCAGGCAACAAAGCCTCCAGTTTGCTTCAGCTCCGTGGCTTCTATAATTGAAACTATGTTGCCTTGAGTGGAGGCCACAGCTGGCCTAGGCAGGCAGTTTCCTCCATCACTGGCCTCCTGTTTGTTCTAGCTCTGTGGCTGCTGGCCACCATCTTGGCTGGGTTAATTTACATATTGTTGCTCCAATTGGCTGGTGGGTGTAGCTTGGCTGGTAGGCATAGCTTGGGTGTAACAGAGTGAGGTTTAATTTGCATATTACTCTTTTATTAGATTAGATGGTGGTGACATAATAAGAAAACATGTGTGTATGTGTGTGTGTCTTTGTACCATCAGCCTTAATAGAAGATGAAATTGCCTTGTGGTTCCTGGGGAGTTCAAATCCTTATACCATACATGTGCTGAACCCCTGTTACCCCTTCTGCTCTCACTTCATTATTTACAGACATGTACATCTGACTGAACAGCAGAATTTGCTAAATGGTATGAAATTTGCTGGGCCATTGCTGTGCTTAGTAACGAATCACTGAAATTTCAGAATTTTAGGTGTGGCATTGTATAATTATTCATTGCGACGTTAGCTTTTTCCGTCACCTGATTTTTGTCTTCCCTACCCTATACACCCAATCCCCTCCCCAAAATCACCTGAAATGAACTTTTATTTGTATACTTCTGAAACTTTTTTCAGGATGCCTCCAGGTGTAAGATATCTCTCTGACTCAAGAACAGTCTTTTTGCCCGTCATAGGTAGCATTTAGATAAGTTCAGTTTTCTTTGATCTTACCTCTGTGGGTGATTTATGGCATGCATGATTTAAGCCTTACAATAACCCTGTAAGAATAGGTATTGCTATCACCAGGATACAGAGGAGAAGGCTGTGGCTCAGCATCACTTTTGAAGTTTGGATTTTTTTCTTTCAAGCAGATTGTCACCTTAAAAGGCAGACAGTTTTGTTCTTTTGCTTAACACAGGGAGCTCTGCTGTTACTTCAGTCAGATTCATTCTTCCTCTTGTAAATATGTATGACCTTGTGCTTAAACCATATCATTTATAGGGAGGGGTGTCCTAATTATGAATAAATACTTAGTAACTTAACTAAAAGCTGTTTTAATTATCTGGTAAAACTTTCCATAATGTGAATTTTAAAGAATTTAAACACACACACACACACACACACACTTCAAATCTGTAATTGCAAATTGCTTTTCTAATAAGTGACGCTAATGGTTTTCATACTTCATGCTTGATATTGAATTGTTGAAAAGTTTCTCAAAGTATGTTTCCAAGTCACTAGTGATTTTAGTCATAAGGATCTATGCAAAAACACACATAACTTCAGGCAAAACATTATCAAAATATCTCATTTGCTTTTCCTCTAGTGCTATCTATCAAAATAAAATGGATGTCAAAATTACATGTGAAAATACTTGAAATTACATTTTGTTAACTAAATATATCACCTTTGTAAAAGGGTCAGTTGTGGTAGGCATTGCTGGAAATCTAAAATTGTATAATATCCCCCTTTTTAAATTTATTTTTTAAAGAAAAGGCTGAAACCTTTCTTTAAAAGGTTTTATAAATTGCTGTTATATAACAGAGATTGGTCCAGCTGAAAAAAAACAATGTTTCATTTATTTCTACAATCTAAACAATGTGAAAGTCACCCCAGAAAAAAATAAATCGAGTGTTTCAGAGGTCTCAATCATATTCTTCTGTGGTAGGCAGGGGTGGGTCTGGCCCATAAGAGTAAATGGAAGAGTTTCTGCCTTTTGGTGGAGCTTAGTATCTCAGGATAGAATTTTGGAAGTAAGAAGCAGGTGTGGAGCTTATTGGTTCTTTTCCCAATAGGAACCAATGGGGCTGAGTAGTGACCCCAGATTGGAAATTTAGTGGAGTTTTATGGTAAGGATGTTTATGGGTGTAATCTGTAGGGCATCCTTCAATAGAGTGTCTACTCCAATTTGAGATTCCAAGACATAGTAGGACTAGAAAGAAATCAACCCTGGGGTGGAGCCACAGAGCTCACTTAATCTGCCTGAATTTTGAATTGAGGGCAGTAGTGTTTGAGGGGCAAGGTCTTCACAGAGGAAGTGTATATGCTCAGAATATACAAAGCATTGGTAAAAAAAAAAAAAAAAAATTTGACATTTCACAATTTAAATATTTCTAGAAGTCTTATGGAGCCAAAAACTTTCAAGTGACTTAAAAGTCAAGTGACTCGCGCGC
>PVJC01023443.1:0-13052 GCA_004026665.1 Murina feae | reverse complement strand
CTTTTGAATTTTGGTTATATGTTTTTTAATCAAGATCCTGTTGTGTAAAGTTAGCCATTCTCAACTCTGAGATAACCAAGATCCTAACTCTTCTCTCTCAGGAGCCAATTTGGGAATTGTTTCAGAAGATGCTTTAATTAAAATAGCATCTGTGGTGTGTTTATCAAAGGACTATTTGGATTATAATTATAAAATAATTGAGCACTGATCTGATTCTTTCTGATATTTCAATGAAAATAAGTATTACCAGTTTTTGGTTGCAGAACATTAAAAAAACCCACAAACAAACAAAAAAAACCCAAAACTGTTTGGACCAGGGAAGAGTGTTGGCAATATGGAGTCTCAGACCCAGGCCAGGCCTTTTGGGGCAGGAGTGCCTTTTCTCTGGCCTACCTGGAGCCCCACTGCCTCTGCTGTCATCAGGAAGGCAGGGAAGCTGCCCTCAGAGCATAGCTGGGATCCAGAAATCAGAAGCCATCACCTCAAGTGGTGGCTCAGATGCCAGCCACCCTGTGAACCTTGGGCTCATCCAGAAGAAAAATGATTGTCCCATGCTCTGTTAAAACCCACGGAATTAGTGCCTGGACAGTGGAGTGTTGCTGCAATAAAACCCAATGTCTTCATGACACTGCTTAGTTCACTTTTTCCTTCCGGATTTAAAAAAAAAATATATATTTGTATTGGTTTCAGAGAGAAAGGGAAGGGAGAGAGAGAGATGGAAACATCAATGATGAGAGAGAATCATTGATTGGTTGCCTCCTGCAGGCCCCACGCTGGGGATCAAGCCTGAAACATGTGCGTGAGCCCTGACTGGGAATTGAACTGGTGGCCTCCTGGTTCATGGGCTGATGCTCAACCACTGACCCACACAGCCAGGCTTTCCTTCTAAACTTAATACCTGCTTTTCAATTAGCAGACCCCTACTTGAAAGGGGTCTGCAGTAAGAAGTATTTAGGTTTTGGCCTCTGTCTTACGGGAAGGCCCACTACAAGGAAGTGGGCATGGAAACTGAGCACCAGTCCGCTATTGATCCACTGTACCATTAAAAAATCATAGCAATGGCTGAGACCTGCCTTTGTTTCCATGGCCTCATTTCCTGACTTTCCTCACCCAGCCCTCATTAAAATGTCACCTTCGGGCCTTTCTGGTCATGTGTCCGGTGGAAAGTTTTTTTTTCTTTTCTTTTTCAGTGTTTTGAGTGGGTAGATATATAGGTGACACAATTTTTTTTTAAAAAAAACTATGCCATTAGTGGCTTTCTCTGTTAATAAATACCTTTAAAATAAATATTTCAGCAGTAGATGCAGTTACCCTTTTTCTTTTAATTTTTGAAATATTGGATTTATAACAAGTGGGCCCAGGATGTTAGAGCTAAACTCTAGCTCTTAATCCCAGAACACCTGAAAAAAAGTTCTTAGCAGATACAACTCTAGAGAGTGCCCAAAATCTATTATACCTCTGAGAGAGTAAGCATTCTGCAGGGAATCAAGTCGATGCATACAATATGAATTTATACATATGTATTTATATACATTTTTTTCTGAAGTGAAAGTAATTAAGATGGGTTTTCCTGGATTTTTGATGGGGCTTCCTTTTGGATAATATATTATAAGTTATGTTCAAGTTATGTGGAAGTGTTGGAAGGCAGTAATTTTTAAATTAAAGTTTTGTCTTTTGACTTTTTTTTTTTTTTTTTTTAGCTCAGGTACCTAAAATTGTGAAAAGTTTAATTAGTTTCTAGAGAGAAGGAGAGTTCGTCCAAAGCACTTTTTCACATTGATCAATCGATGCTGTTATGTAAACACCTAGAGGTCCAGTGCACAGATTCATGCACTGGTGGGGTCACAGTCTGGCACCCCTGCTCATCTGATCCACCATCCCACTGCGGCAGATGCCTGCCATGTTCCGCACACACCCCCTGGTGGTCAGGGTATGTCATAGAGACCAGTTATTTGGTCGTTCTGCCATTCTGTCTGTTTGCATATTAGCCATTTATTTATTTGATTTTTAAAATTATTTTCTTATTAATTTTTCACAGAGAGGAAGAGAGAAGGATAGAGAGCTAGAAACATCAATGAGAGAGAAACATCGATCAGCTGCCTCCTGCACACTCCCCACTGGGGATGTGCCCGCAACCAAGGTACATGCCCTTGACCGGAATCGAACCTGGGACCCTTGAGTCCACAGGTCGATGCTTTATCCATTGAGCCAAACCGATCAGGGCCATCCATATTAGTCTTTTATTATGTAGGATTACACATTGGTGGATTTATTAGTCATATAAGTTGGAAGATCAGCAATGAAAAATAATTGTGTAGTGCCCCAAGTAGTCTACGGTGAATGGCAAGTAAATGAGGTGAGGGTATTTATTTGAGAAGTCAAATGCACAGAGCAGGAGATGCAGGAGTGTTGACAAGGTACAAGTAGTTGTAATCAGAGAATGGGATATTAAAGCTTTATCTTTCTCATATGGTGATGTTTCAGGCAATGACAAGGTCCTCTGGTGATGGAGGACAGGTTAAGGGACCATGCCAGGTAGGAAGGACCATCAGTATGGGCACTGAAATTTACAGCTATAGGGAAGAATGAGTTTATTGATGGCCAGATGTCAAATTCCTCAATGTTTATAGAAAATGAATTGGAGTTAAGTAATTAACATGGATAAAGTGACACATTACCTAGATGGTGAGACCTTTGGAGGAAAGAGTGTGGTGGTTAACGAACTAGAATAATATGTTAGTGTGGAAGTTGCAGAAAGGATGCAGAGAAATGCTGACACTGCTTCCTTCTTGATGTGTACAGGCAAAGGGAGGCTGAACAGACTTCATCTGGGAAGTTTATGATGAAGATGGTATAATTGAGGAGAAGGCAATATACATGATGGGGGGAAAGTAGGTTTACACTTGTGAGTACGTGAAACAGAGTTTATTTTTGTATTATTATTTATTAAATATTGTATTATCTTCTAACTGAATAACTGTAAGCCTCCTTTTGCCCCATCCTGTACATAAGCTTCTTGGTAATTGGAGAGCAGTTCCACTGTACAATAGAAGGGGTTTGAGTAGAGTTGGTGAGAAGGAACCTGGGCAAGTGACAAGCTACTCTGGGCAGTGATTATGGATTGTGGACCTGAGAGGATTGGGGTTGCAAAGTGCTCTTCATTCAAGTTCTCTCTAGTATAATTTGACAATTTTTTTTTAGTGTTATCACTGGCTATTGTCTGAGCCATTTCTCCTAAACCACTCGATAAACTAAGCTTCTGCTTATTCTCCAAGCCCCATATACACCTGCCTCTGATCATACATACATCTAGTACATACATCCAGTCTCCCAGAAATGCTCCCTTACTCCATCTCAACATCTAATATCCATGTCCCATAAGACCATGTCAACCTTCACCTCCTCCGGGATCTTTTTTTTCATAGTTCATATACTCTCTTTTTCACTTGGCATGGCTTTTAAGATGCTTTATACCCATGTTATTTTGTGTGTGTTTATGGCAGGACTGAATATTTTAATACATTTCCTGTACTAACATGGCTCCTTGCCCTTTGTGTGTGTAAAATACCCTATCGAATATGTCAGTCAAAGGGACTCATGGCTTCATGTCAGTCTCTTTACCACCTCTAGCTGCCTATGTTATACCTGTCTGGTGTAAAAATCCATCCCCACCCTTTTTTTTTGAGGGGGGGTGAATGCATGAAGATTTCCTCTGTTTTTTTGTTGTTTTTTTTTTAATCAAAGAAGGCCCCAGCTCTAGCTCATGTGTTGAATTCATATTTTCTTCTGGAGAATGAGCTTTAGATGCTATTTTCCCTTTCTTGGGCTCAAACTCCATTGAACACCTCCCTCCTCCCCCCACCTCCCAAGCAGATAGGAAGAATAGTTAAATGATACGTGCAATATCTGTATAACGTTTATTTTTGCCACCATAGCAACTACCAGCAGTTACATTCCCTCTCATTTTGGGAGCTTGTGGTTCACATGAAAGGGTCTGGTGTAACTTTGCATGCTAACCCCGAAGGAGACTGTGACCCTCTCCCTGACTCATCATGAAGAGCTTTGCCTATTATTTTATTTTGCTTTAAAAAAAAAAATCTACTCTTTATATCTTTGAGCACTTCAATTCATTTCTGGGATTCTCTAGAAGTACTCTTGTGAGTGTCCAAATACCCTTTTATATCTACTCTTCATAATCTTCACCTTCAAAATCATTTATCGACTCTACTAGTACCAATGGAATTGAAAAATTAAAATGACAAATTTCTTGCCCTGAAGAAATCCACCATGTTGGAAGAGAAAGCAATAGATGCTAACAAGTCTCATGTAGAGCTTTTGCAGTGTAATTACCAGTGAATGTCCTCGGGTGCCTAGTGAACACAGCACAGGGGACCAGAGTGTTCCAATGCGGCCTTCATTGTGATCTACGTATATGGTGTTGAGTCTTATTTTTGTGCTTTTGATTTTAAAGTGGTGAAAATCACTTAAATAATTAAAATGCAACATTATGAAATCCGGAATATTGCAGAAGGAAACGTTACTCACTGCTGGTGAAATTCTGGAGGGGTGTGTGTGTGTATTTACAATTCTTCCAAGGTGCAGGAGACAGCCAGGAGAAAATATGCGCATCACAGGCAAAGTATTCTTAACGCCTGTGTGTTCTAGAGTTTGACTAAGTGGAAGCACAAGTTATTATTGACCGAGAATGCTATTCACTCCTTGCCCAGAGACCTCACAAGGCGACAGCGCGTCTTCATGGAAACACAGCATCTCCACTGTGTTGCTTACTTTGTCATTTGGATTTCCATTTTGCCCGGCAGTGACACTGGCAGCTCCACCCAGGGAAAACATCACTTGGTTTCTAAATAAGGCACAAAGCTGAAAATACACAAAAGTGGAGTGCTTGCTAAGGATAAAAGAGTATGGTGGCTCTTTGCCATATTATGTGGTGATAATATCTATGTCTTTATATCATGGGAGCTAAGGAAAATAATAGTTAGCTCTTCAATTAAGATTTACTTATTCATTATTTTCTAAGAGAAAACCACTGTTGCCCTGGTCAAGTAGCTTGGTTGGTTAGAGCGTTGTCCTGATACACTAAGGTTGTGGGTTCGATTCCCGGTCAGGGCATGTACAAGAATCAATCAATGAATGCATAAGTAAGTGGAACAACAAATCAGTGTTTCTCTCTTCTCTCTCTCTCTCTCTTGTGCTCTCTCTCCTTCTTCCCTTTCCTCTCCTCCTCTCTCTAAAATCAATAAATACATTTTTTAAGTAAGAGGAAGCCACACTATAAAAAGGCCTCATGAAAAAATCTCAAAAGTTTTCCATGTGACTCATTCTGAAGTCTTTAAAAAAAAAGTATGTATTTTTAAATTTAAGTTGACTAATAACTTATTTAAATTTTTTAACTGACATCTTTTTATTTAGAAGGGGAGATTACATAGAATTAATTTCACTTCCAAAAAATGTTTACTACCAAGATCTGCTTATGTTCTCTTTTGGGGCTTTAGACTATTCAATCAGTGTTGGCTATTTCTACATGGCAGGCACTGTACTGGGGACTTTTTCTATATTTTTAAATTTTCACAGTAAACCCTTGAGTACATATCATGGCTACTTCATTTCACAGATGAGAAGCTGAGACAGAATGCGGGTGAGGACCTTCCCTAGATCACACAGCCAGTCAACGGCTAAGTTGAGAATCAGTCACATTTAGCAAAAGTAATTTTTTGCTTAAATTATAAGCTAGGGGAGTGATGCTATAATTATTTATCTAAACTGCAAAAGTAATTATATATTTTATTTTTTAAAATATAATAAGTGCATGAGGCAAACATTGCTCTCAGCAGGCCTCATCTCAGGCCTCCATGCAACATGAGAAATTTCCTACAGGCTTAACACATATTTCCTTCTTGTGACCTCTTACTCTTGCTCCAATATTTCATCTACATGAGTGGAGCTCGGTCACCTTCACTCTTTTATCCTCCTCCTCTGAATTGTTGGGACAGTGGCTGGGGAAGGAACCCTGGTCCTTGTGGTCTCTGCTGTAAGAGCTGAGGGGCCTTGCTGTAGAGCAAGCATGTCAAACTCAAAGGCTAGCACAGCCAAATAAACGAGGCGTGCGACCCACAGGTTGAGAATTCGACACGCTTGCATAGAGGGCCTGGCAGTGGACCCTCCTGCTCTGACGGGCAGTCCTGACCGGGCCTGAGTGTCTGTGAGGATCCTCCCATGAAAAGGCCATTACAGTAGCTCTGCTCAGAATTTATATTCTGAGAAGGGACAGAGTCTGGGGAGCCAGACAAACAAAATAAAAGAAAAATAACAGTGCTAAATGCTTTGAAGAGAATTAAGATGGGGTGATGTGATGGTAACTTGTTTGCTTCTTTAGACAAGATCCCTGAAAGTCTTTATGAGAAGGTAACATTTAAACTGAGATAGAAGATCCAGGTGTAGGGATGAGCAAAGACAAAACCCTTAAGGCTGGGAGGGTTTATGGATGACATGCCTACCAGAGAGTCAGTGCTGCTGTAGCACCATGGGCTACCGAAAGGGACATGAGAGACAGAGGGCCAAGCTGGTTGGCTTTATTCACCAGTCTGCTTTGGGATTTCCTCTTAGATCTGTAGATATGTATTTGCCTTTGGAAGATTGAAAAGGGGAATGAACTGCTAGAGTTTAGATTTTAAAACGGTCACCGTGGAGGTTTTGGGAAGAGATTGGATTGTAGCATTGATGCAGAGGCAGGGAGACTGTGATGGTGGTGTAGGTGGGAGGGGATGGTGGGTTGACCTGGGATGATTGTAGTGGAGACTATGTTTATGGATTCACCATCTATTTTGGAGCGAAGTTGGGTAGTGGGGGAAAGAGGAATTGAGGTTAATTTTTAGATTTTTGGCCTTTGGGAGGCTCCTTTTTGAGAGGAGTAAGTCTAGGGGAATGGAGATAAAGATCTCACTTTTGGCATTGTCAAGTTTGAGATGCCTAATTGATAGCAAAGAGGAGATGTAAATAAGATGGGCACTAATCCCCTAGGTAGGGTGACTATATAATTGATATACCACCTGGAACAGTTTTGAATGTAAAATGGAAGTGTGGTGGGATTTGGATTTTAAATGCTAAAGCAGAGACAACAGAGGTAATTGGGACTCCCTTGGAAAACTGGAATGTATTGCATGCAGGAGTGTGTTTCCAGGAAAATATTTCAGGATTGTCAATATCAGATGCTTAGAGTGCTGCTAAGAAATCGAGTGAGATAACAAAGAGGTCTGCTTTTCAATACCCAGAGGGACAGGAGGATCACTGGTGATAAACATTTAGGACAGTCTCAGTGGGCTTAGGGGTTGGCAGCCAGAAAGGAGTGGACTTGTGAGCAGATATTAGGTAAGGATATGAGGTCAGGAAGTAGATATGGAAACTATAGACACCTTTTATTTTAATTTAATTTAATTTAATTTTAATAATTTTATTGATGTCAGAGAGGAAGGGAGAGGGAAAGATACAAGCACCAATGATGAGAGAGAATCGTTGATTGGCTGCCTCCTGCATGCCCCCCTTTCTGGGGATCCAGCCTGCACCCTGGGCATGTGCCCTGACCAGGAATGGAGCCAATTGTAATCTCCGGGTTCATGGGCGGATGCTTCGCTGCTGAGCCACACCCGCTGGGTTAGAGACGCCTTTTAAGAGAAGTTCTAGGGTATCTGCAGGGGATTTACCTGTTTCCTTTTTGTTTTAACAAAATTAAATGCCTGATTTTTTTTCCTGAATTTTATTTTTACATACCTACTTGTCTTCAAACTGTCATCCTAGCAATATTAAGATTTTCTTTTTTTGGATTATAACCTTTTCTTTTTTAATTTTTATTTTGTTTTATTGCTTAAAGTATTACAAAGAGTGTTAAATAAGTCTCCATTTTTTCCCCTTGACCTTCCCCCCCTCCTACCCCCCATTGTCTTGTGTCCATTGATTATGCTTATATGCATGCATACAAGTCCTTCAGTTGATCTTTTAACTCCCCCCCAACCTTCCTGAGCCTTACAGCTGTAGTTTGATAGTCTGTTCAATGCTGTTCAACAATATTAAGATTTTATGTTGATATTATACAGATGTTTTTCTTAGCACTAGCATCTAATGATTAAATAATCTAATCTGCAAGCATTTCTTTGAAGGAGATTAAAAAACAACAACATTGAATTCTCTAATATTTTAGGAGCTACTTGTAAAAAACTATAAAACACATTCTTTTCAGAAAAATGACCAGTGAAGGTGTTACTTGATCATTCCTGGGATGATTTTGTAAGACCTGTGAATTCCTTCCTTTATGTATTTGCCTGAGGTAGGACGTGCCTGGCACTTAACACATGATAAGCAGCAGAGTTAGTAACAGAACAGGACAGTGGTTTAGCATTCTCTAAGAGTGAATAGCCAATGGAGTGATACCATTTTAGAGAGACTCTTTAAAGGAATCGTAAGTATGTATGATTTATCAACTTAAAGTGACATTTTCTAATCATCTGCCTTTTATAATAGTCTAATATTTTCTTATGAACTATTATTACTCAAACATTTTAATATGTTTGAGGACTCTTTTAGTCAGAATTTTTATAGAAGAAGCTGAACTTAAATTTTGTGAATTGATATTTTGGATTGACAGTTAGATAATTTTTTTCCTTTGATACATTAAATGTATGTGCAATGATGTAATGTGTGCTTATTAGAGAAGAAAAATTAAATAATACTTAATCTATTAAACACTGTGTATATAAAATTAATTACTGCTCTTAGTTTTAAGACATGATGAAATTCCTTTCAGATTATCATGAATATTTTAATAAACAATATAATAAGTACATTTATCTAGGGCTTTCACTTTTACCAAGTACTAATCATTTTATATAACACAAGAACCCTATAAAGTAGATTTTGGATATTTTCTTCATTCACTATCAGAAATAAGTAAATGGAGATTCAGAGGTATTGTTACTTAACAGAGAAATTCAAACTAGAATTAAACATTTTTATCCCTAGGTTGGTGCTTTTTCTCCATATATCATTCTGGCATAGGGCCTCTCTATATTAACACCCCATTAGGTTATGCGTAAAAATAGCATTTAGTCAAATTTATGTGAATTAAACAAATAAACAAAAAACAGTCCTTAACATATACTCTTAGAGAAGACCCAGAGTGTAATATTAACTGTCAGCATGAATCATAATAGAAAGTTGCTAGTGGAAATTCTGGCTTAGCTGGTACTTGATTACATATGACTTTGCTTACTTAACTAACCAAAGAGCATAACCTGACTCATCATTTTGTTTATAGTACTGTACTTCTTTTGTAAAACTGTATGTGCTACACTTCATTCTCTTTTTAATGACCATGCTAACCTCATCCAGTATGTAGATGTCTGGCATTATGTAATCTTAGATGACATGCGGAAATGAGTCTTTTTGCATATGCTAAAATTTTGGGGTAGATTATCTGTGGATAATAAAAATGGTCCCTTTAATTGAAACTCATTGGCAGTTTGGTGACTTAGAAGAAATGATGAAGTGAAGAAAAATGTGAGCTAACATTATCTTGTGGTAGAAAGTATATTTCTCCTGCTTTATTGCAAAATGACATATAACATTTTGTAAGGTTAAGGTATAAAATATGTTGATTTGATGCACTTAGGTATTGCAAAATAATTACTACCATAGCTTTAGCTAACACCTGCATCACATCCCATAATTACCATTTCTTGTTCTATAGTGAGAACATTTAAGATCTATTCTCCTAATATCTGTCAAGTATATAACACAGTATACTTACTATAATCACCTGCTGTACATTAGATCCACCAGAACCTTTTCATCTTATAACCGAAAGTCTATACTCTTTGACCAACATCCCCCATTTCCCCCACTCGTTAGCTCCTGGTAACCACCATTCTACTCTGTGTTCAGCTCTTTTAGATTTCATATATACTAGTAAGTGATATCATACAGTATTATTTCACTCAGTAAAATCCCCTCAATGTCCATTCATATTGTCACATGGCTGAATAATGTGTCATTGTGTGTGTGTAAATAATCCATATATATTCCATAGTCATACTAATATCAGTTCGAATACTAATACAATACTAATAGGAATACCATTCAGATATAACACACCTCTATTATTCATTAATTCATTTTTGGACACTTAGGTTGTTTCCATGTCTTGGATATTGTGAATAATGCTACAGTGAACATGTAATGCAAATATCTATTTAATATCCTTTTTCATTTCCTTGGCTATATACTCAGAACTTCTAGATCATATGGTAGTTCTATTTTTAATTTTTTGAGGAACTTCTATATTATTTTCTATATTTGATATATCAGTTTACCTTCCTACCAACAGTGCATAAAAATATTTATTATAACTGTTTGATATTTAATGATGTCTTTTTAGCAGTAATAAAATTATAAAAACCTGAAGGAATGGACAATTAATATTTGTTTGTACCTAGGAAAGATTCTAAGTGTTCAAATTATAAATCAGCTTACTAATATAAAATATATCCAAAACTTGGAAAATAGTTCAATAAAATTAGAGTGGTTAAATTTTTTTTTAAGAAATGCGATATTCTAAATACCTTGTAGAAATCTGACTTGCATATTCAAATTTAGTTTATCCATAGAGATAAATTCAAGAGCTGTGTTTCAAATTTAACTCACAAAGAAACCTTGTGACATTTAAGGTACGCATAAATTATAACAGCAGAAATTGCAATTTTACCATATTTTAATGATCAAAAAGATATATATCCTTATTATTTGTCCCTGGTTAGTTGTTGCTACTAAACACACACTGAGGATTAAAAATGGAATAAACCCGTTTACCCATATAGGTCATGAGGTCAGATAGTTGAGACTATAAATAGGCAGATTTAATGATGTTATTAATAAAAAAGAGGAGAATGTCTCTCGGGGTGTCTTGTTTACTCTTACTAAGCTTATGTTCTTTAGAAAACAAGTTACTAAAGCAGATGGAATAAGGAAAAAATGAAGGTGAGTAATAGAATTACTTTAACCTGTTATACATTCAGCATTAAGAGTATAATTATATTCCATTTTCATATTTGAGACAGAAAATACTATTTTATGTTTCAAAGAAAATAATACCGAATGGTATTAGTCTGTCTCTGCATTAATCTTTAGAATTGAATGTGGATGTGTGTTTTCTACAGAATCTTGGAGTTATGTAGCTATGACTTTAAATGGACTTTTTGGAAGCCATCGTCATCACAGTTATTTATACAGAGACAAAGGTGTTTTGTTCATAAACCTTATGTATGGAGATATACAACTAGAAACTCATTCTTTCTAAACCATACTGTTTCAGCTATCCCACAGTGCTGTGGCCAGTACGGACCACAATCCCACCCCTTCTTCTTCTTCTTCTTTTTTTAAGTTCAGCCTATTGTCAATTATGTCACAGAACTCTTAAGTTGTATGAATAGTCCATAGAAGATTTTAATCAGTGACTGTTGGGGTAACTTGTTTGCTAAAGGTTTTTACTTTTTTTTTTTTTTTTTAATAAATGTAGCCACGTTTTTGTGTTGTTGTTTTTTTTTTTCAAAAGAGAAACTAGAAAACAATGAAAAATTTGTTTAAACAACAACAAAAAATGGATGCAGTATAAACTTGATGACTGGTTATATTTGTTTTTTTGTTTTTGTTTATTTTTGAAAATTGTTCTTATGGACTCACATAAAGGTGATTTTTGAATTTTCACAGTGAATTAGAGAAAGGTTTGGTTGTTGGTAAAAAAGAAATGGTTAGTTTTGCTTTTGAGATAAAATATAAATAGAATTACTTATATTTTCTAGTTTTTATCTTTCTAGTTTTCCTCAACTAGTTTTCCTCAAGAAAAGTGGTAAAAGGAGATTAAGAAAATAAAGTTAAGGATGATATGTGAATGATGTTTATGAAATCGCAGGGACAAAAAATAGAATACAATGATCTTTTTGTGAGACTATTGCACTAAATAAAAACCGATTGGTTTTTATTTTAGGATCAAAAAGTGAATGTGTCAGTAATTATTTTAGCTCCTTTTTCTTGGCATTCATAATAACTGGACCACACCTATTGTGCCAGAATTCTGTGCTAAAAAGGTTGTTGTAATGGCTTTGATATTCTAAGCTATTTTTGAACAAAATATCTGCTAAGACCGTGCTGCAAGGCCTCGGGTACTTGGCATGTATGTATGCCTTTATTTGTAGATCCACCTATTTCCTCAGGGAAAGTTTCCAGAAATGAGACTACTGTATATTTCTTTGTCATTTTCGTTGTCTGCTGTTTCTTGGGAGAAAGAACTGTCATGAATTTTACAGTATTTGTACACTAAATTAGCTACTTTTCTGTGAAACTAAAAAAAAAAAAAAAAAGAGTAGTTAGGAGGGCTGGGAATAATATTTTAGGTTGTCTAAACCAGGCACATAATTTACTTTTTAGAGTATGGGTGATTTTCTTTGTTTGAAAAGACTAACTATAGTTTAATAGTTCATGAAAGCATGACTGATGAATTAGTCTTTAACATACACATGTTCAGTGTTTCTTGTTTGTTGTTTTTTCTTTTTCTTTCTTTCTTTCTCTCTCTCTCTTTTTTTTTTTTTTGGCAAGTCAGTACTTCTTTTAGCTGTTGCTTCAAGGAAAATGAAAACAAATAGTATCCATTTGTCTCGCCAAATAGAACTTTAAGATCTCGATTGTTGTTTCATCGGTGCTGGCAATTGAATATGGGAGAAAGGAAATGAACTTGGAAATGCACTACCCTGGGTTTAAAACCTTGATCTGCAGTTTACTCTGACTAAAGACAAGTTAATTATCCTCTTGGGAATTGGTTCTTTTTTAAAAAAATTCTTTATTGTTGAAAGTATTACATGTCTCTTTTTCTACCCATTGACCTCTCCCCACCCACTCCTGCCCCCCAGCACAGGCCCTCACACCTCTACTGTCCATGTCCATGGGTTATGCTTGTATGCATGCATACAAGTCCTTTGGTTGACCTCTTACCC
>PVJC01023442.1:0-26400 GCA_004026665.1 Murina feae | reverse complement strand
CCCAGAGACCTAAAATGAAATTACGTGGTAAAAAACAAAAACACAGTATCACAGTGTCTTAGACTCAACATGATTAAATATGTTGTGTTTTCAATTATATCAATGTGTAATGAATAAATAACTTTACTGTCAAGCAATATACTTACTTTTTATCCAAATGTTACCAATATAGAATTCAATCCAACAACTCAGCTATGTAACTCAATTATTGAATTTACTAGATAAACACTCTGGTCCCATAGACTGCACTTATTAACCTCCCTCCTGGTGTAAGAATCCAAATACTGATCTATTTGCCTTGAATAGCCAAAACAAGTACCACCCTAACCGGTTTGGCTCAGTGGATAGAGCATTGGCCTGGGGACTGAAGGGTCCCAGGTTCGATTCCAGTCAAGGGCATGTACCTTAGTTGCGGGCACATCCCCAGTAGGGGGTGTGCAGGAGGCAGCTGATCGATGTTTCTCTCCCATCGATGTCTCTAACTCTATTCCGCTCCCTTCCTCTCTGTAAAAAATCAATAAAATATATTAAAACAAAAACACAACAACAACAAAAACAAGTACCTTCTGATAAGTGTGTCTTTCAACTTTTTGTAATGAGAATTTTGTTAAATGCCTTACTATTCACTAATACCCAACAACAACTAGAGGATTGAGCCTGGTTCTAACAATGAATATTTCTGAATTTTAGCAGAAATATTTGTATCTAATTAGCTTTAAAGAAGCAAAGCACCTGTTCCCCACCCTAGTGTCTTTATGTAATAAAAGTGATAGTATCACAGTATGAAATATAGAATGTACTGTACAAAATAATTAAACCTCACTAATTATATGTTATAAATTGTCACTGGACCTAAAATTAAGATTGGTAGTTACTAACCTTATCCCTCCTAGATTGAATTCTGATATATTCCTAATGTAAACATTAGAGCAAGTTTAGTCTCCATCTTTTTTTCTTCTTCTGTGAAGGTTTGTATTTCATATTTTCACAATAATCTAGAATATGATTTCCTACCTTCCATATTGGTTGAGCCAGGCCTTGGAGAATTGAAGGAGGATAAATGATAACAGCTGCCTGCCTAATGAAATTATCACCTTGAACATCCCCTGACGACACTCCTACTGGTACACTGATAGATGAAAACAACAAATCATGTCAAACAAATCCTTATTTACACCTTTTACATCCTTCTCCCTTCCTCCCAATGTTTTTCTGTTGCCCTGAAATCTGCACACTTCTTCTCTCAGAGGCAATGCTGGTCACTTTCCTTCTACTATTTTTGATCAGTGATTGTTATAGATTTAGTCCGATTTCTAAAAAGCAAGCAGAGAAAATCAGAGAGACAGGGGTTGCCAAGGAAACCCAGAACCAATAGCAGTGGAAGTACCAGAAGGAAGCAGTTCCTCTGAGGGCGGCAGAAGGAGGGAGGAGAGGTGCCAGGAGCGAAGTGAGCGTGTACAAGTCAATATGAGATGAAAGGGGAAAAATAAAGTGCAACATTTACAAAAGAAATTATTTTTAGATCAACAGAGGCTCGGAACAAAATATAGAACACAGAGATGAATGGGTTCTTCAGTGAAAGAAGAGGTTAAAATACAATAGGTAGATGTGTATGAGATTAAATGGAATAGAAGGATAAGGGTCAGTACTCAACATGTGAAATATGGAACTTATCTCCATCAGCAGCCCCAGTGGCCAAACTTGTATATCACTTTCATTCTTCCCACTCATTACTCTTCCCTCTCCCTTGGCCTCACATCTAATCAGTCTCCAAATCTTGACCTTTATAACTCTGATATACTCTAAGATTATCTCTCTATTTTGCATCGGCCACATATGAGTTCAGGCTACTATCGCTTGAAAAGGTCTTCAAAGTGTTGTGTCTCTGTCTGCCATGTTCCATTCATGCATGTAGTTCATACATCGATGCTCAACCACTGAGCCACACTTGCCAGGCTCAATTTGTAGTTCTTAACCCCTTCACCTTTTTCACCCAGCCCTCTCTCTACCCCTCTCCCATTTGGCAATCCTCAGCTGATTAAACAATTTTTCATGTAAGTATGTCCCAAATATTACATGAGACAATGTTGCAAGTATTGCAAATATCCATTCAATATTTGTGACGTACTTGTACTAAAAACATATTGTGTTTGTTATCTGAAATTTAAATTTAATTGGTAATCTTGTATTTTATCTGGCAGCCTTCTTTATCTTACAATCATTTGTGTTATTTAGAATTAATATAGCTAGTTAAAGTACAAAATCAAATGTCTTTGCTTCTTAGCATTTTCTTACTCTCATTAATCAAAGAAAATAAAGATGCTGGGGAATAGTTGAGGCTGGAGCAGTTGGCACAGGGAAAAACAGGATGTGGAACACATATCATGAGGATGCAATCTTTACTCCAATTGCACTCTCTTTATTTAGTTCCACTTCTCAAATTTTCTATTTCCAGCTCTCAGGTAATTCTTATCTTCACATTCTACTTTTGTAATTTCCAAAATACGATTACCTGGGTCATTCTGAGGCAATATCAAGATTAGAGAAATAAGTCAAGCGATCATATGATTATTGAGGACCCCCTATTGCTGAAATCTAAACCACTGTGGTTCCAAGACTGTTATGAACATTTGGCTCAGGGAAAGCCAAACAGCTATTCTTTGAAGAAAGTTGGCAGGCAGTCAAGATCCTTCTATACTGTCGCTATAATGGATTTACTGTAGTCTGTAAGCTGGTCCTCAGTCTGACAGATAAGTCTACTTTTGTCAGCTCTCTGAAAGTGAGTCCATTTTCCAGGGATGGATTTAAGATAGCCAAGGACAAAAGGCTAGTATATCAGAATTCCAATCGGAAATGAATGATCAAGTGGACTGGCATGAGTCATCAGCACACCTCCCTGCAGACAAACGGCATAAAAGCCAAACAAGCAGAAGGCTGCTTGGTGAGCATGGACTCAGAATGAGACCAGTCAGTTATTTGATTCTAATGTTTAATGACGTTGTGTTTTGAGAGCCTGATGTACCCTGTTCCAAAGGAGCAGCATTTCTGTCTGTGAGGCAGATGGAGACTCCTAAGACCGTAGGAGCACCAGCCCCTCCTCACCAACACACCATGCCTGGATGCCCAGGGCCAGCTTATGCCTCTGCGACTCCTTTTTCTTTGCATTCCTGGATGATTCACACCCCTAAGCCCCCAATTTTATATACATTTACTTGTTACTTTTTTCTTCAGATGTATTAAAACAATCCATGTTATTGTGATGTCTGAACCAAGAAGCCATTATGTTTTGTTATGACTTTGCACAAATCTACTCAGATTCATTATGTGATCATTTCAAATTTTAACTTTCAAATAACTGCTTATTTCCCTTATTTTAACAGTAGGGGCCTGCTGCACAAAAATTTGTGTACTCGGGGGGAGGGTCCCTCAGCCTGGCCTATGCCCTCTCACAGTCTGGGACCCCTCGAGGGATGTCCACCTGCTGGCATGCCTGATGAGGGACTGATGGCTATTTGCAGGCTGGCCAAGCCCCCCCAGAGGGAAGCCTCATCCCATTGGAGTGTGGCCAGCCTGGGTGAGGGGCAGAGGGCTGTTTTCAGGCTGCCCACAGTCCCTTCAGGGTTTGGGTCCCTACTGGAGTACCTGGCCAGCCTGGGTGAGGGGTGGAGGGCCGTTTTCAGGCTGCCCACAGTCCCTTCAAGGTTCAGGTCTCTACTGGGGTACCTGGGCAGCATGGGTGAGGGGCTGAGGACCGTTTTCAGGCTTTCAGGCTGCCCAAGCTTCCATTGACCCAAGGTCCCAGCGAGGCTGGCTGGAATCAGATTTCTGGGGTTTATTTATTTTCTATAATTGAAACTTTGTTACCTTGAGCAGAGGCCTAGGCAGGTAAGGAAGCCTCCTGTTTGTTTCAGCTCTGTGGCTTCTATAATTGGAACATTGTTACCATGAGCAGAGGCCCAGCCAGCCTAGGCAGGCTGTTGCAATGAAAGCCTGATGTTTACTCTAGCTCTGTGGCTGCCAGCCTCCATCTTGGCTGGATTAATTTGCATACAGCCACTCTGATTGGCTGGGAGGCGTGCCTTGGCTGGTGGGCGTGGCTTAGGTATCTTGGAGTAACAGTCAATTTGCATATTAGTCTTTTATTAGATTAGATGTTGGGCAGTATTCTGTGGTAACTATATACTGGAAACATAATATAAAAAGCAATGTTTCATCTCAGGAAGTAGGAGTTAGGACTATTACTAATGAATGAAATCTACCAATTAAATATTTGTTAGATTTTTTAAAATGATCCTTCTGCATGTGTGCCCACACACATGCACAGGGATTGAACCCACGTGCCCTGACCAGGAATCGAACCCCCAAACTTTGGGTGTATGGGATGACGTCAGCTCCAACCAATTAACCCACCTAGCCAGGGCTGAAAAATTTTTTAAAATATTATTTGCTCTGATGTTTTAAACTTTTAAAGTCTTCAACAAAAGAAAATAGTTGCACACACCCTATATAATAAAAGCCTAATATGCAAATTATCTCCTCAGGCTGTCGTTCGACCACTTGCTATGACATGCGCTGACCACCAGGGGGCAATGCGGAATATAGCGGGAGCGCCTGCCCTCAGGTACCAGGCGCTCGTGAGGAGCCCACCCTTCAACCGCAAGGCCTCTTCTGGGTGAGCTGGACCACAGCTGCCAGGACTGCAGGGGCCAGTCAGGCTCCCCATGGGTTTGTGCAGGAGCCAGTCTGTGAGGTCAGTTGGGAGAGAGCATACTGCCCACCAGGCTGCTGAGTGGCACCGATAAGTGGCCCAGAGGCCAATGCTGTGCTCCGCACTCATTGTCTGGCCGCACTCACCACATGTCTGCGTGGGGACTCGGGCACCGTGACTCAGGCGAAGTGGGGCGCACAGGGGCCCAGGGCCCCAGGTGCTGTTCAGGGCCTAGAGGTCAGCTGGGACCTTCCTTTACATACCAGACGCTTGCGCTTTGATCACTGTCCAGACCTAGGGACTGCACCCACACACGAGTCTCATGCACCAGACCTCTACTTTAATAAAACACAATTCAAAAAGTAATAATTAAAATACAATGAAAGACTCCAGATTAAAGAAATTAATTTCAGGATAAAGGTATTGAATGTAACATGATTTGAATTTTCTTTTGTTACAGAAAGACCTTGTTGGAAAAATTAAAATCTCAGTAAGATCTGTAAAAAAAAAAAAAAGTAATAATTGGTCTTTGTCATTTCTAGTAATAAATCCTGTCTTTTTAAAAATCATAGTATAAATTATATTCTTATGCAATATACAGGATTGCATTAACACCTAGTAGTTCTTAAATAATATTATCTAATAACCATATAAATCTCAAATGCAACAAAAGTTAACAATATTTTTTCTCATTTAACACATTTTTATGTCACTTTTTAAAAAAGATATTTTTTATTGATATTTTACAGAGAGAAAGAGGAAGGGAGAGTTAGAAACATCGATGGGAGAGAAACATTGATGAGCTGCCTCCAACACGCTTCCCACTGGGGGTCAAGCCTGCAATCAAGGTACATGCCCTTGACTAGAATCGAACCTGGGACTCTTCAGTTCGAGGCCCGATGCTCTATCCACTGCACCAAACCAGTCAGGGCTTATACCACTTGTTTTTTGTTTTTGTTTTTTTAATTTTTATTGATTTTAGAGAGGAAGGGAGAGAGAAACATCATTGATGGGAGAAAATCACTGATCAACTGCCTCCTGCACACCCCCCACTGGGGGTCAAGCCCACAACCCGAGCATGTGCCCCTGACTGGAGTTGAACTTGGGACCTTCAGTCTGCAGGCCGACGCTCTATCCACTGAGCTAAACTGGCTAGGGCAGGGCTTGTGTCACTTCTTAAAGACTTTTTAAAGAGAAGTTGTAGGTTCACCACAAAATTAAGAGGAAGGTACATAGATTTCCCTTATACCTCCTGACCCCACACAGGCATAGCCTCCCCCATGATCAACATCACTCATCTGCTACCACCAGTGAACCTGCATTGACATATTACATTTGCCCAAATTTCACAGTTTACATTAGGGTTCACTCTTGCTGTTTTACATTCTATGGATTTGGACAAACGTATGACACACCCATCATTATAGTACCATACAGACTATTTTCACTGCCCTAAAAATACTCTTTGTTCTACTTCAATTATAATACTCTTTTTCCTTAATCAAATACATACTGTTCATTAAGCACTGTAGAGTAACAAAATGTATTTCTTACACACATTTTAAAAAAATTTTACTTATTTATCTTACAATCCTCACTAACATCGGCGAGACAGAAAAACATCGATTGACTGCCTCCCACACCCACCAAAAATGGGGGTGGGGATTGTACCTGCAACCCAGGTATGTGCCTTTGACTGGGAATTGAACCCATGACTCTGGTGCGCAAGCTGATGCTCTAACTTAGCACACTGGCCAGGTCTCTTACATACATTATTATCAATATAGTCTTCAATTAAAAGTATAATCAATCAGAAAAGTGGAATATATTGCTATTAAGTCAGTGATTCTAATTTATTATGCCTTAAGACTGGCTGTTTAAAGAAACAGGGATTTACAGGCCTGGACATGGTTAACCAATTACCAGGTCAATATAACCAATGGGGTTATATTTGGAGCAATCCAAAGGAGGAATTGCTTCTATTATCATAGGAACTGAGAAATTACAAGACTGGCGTTCATAACCATAGCCATTCACCAGTTGCTTGCTACACAGCAGACATTATACTAGACCCTTTATTTCCATCTTCAAAATGAATCTCTGACTGTCCATCTCAAATAATCTGTAGTAAAGAACCAGCTTTGTTTTATTTACAATCTGATGCAGACTGATACTTTTGTATACTACAACAAGAACAAATAGCTAGAAAAATGAAAATTTTAAATGTCATAAAATTAGAGTCAAAACACAAAATATTACTGTCAATTTTTTATAAAAGTTCCTATTTCTCACTCTTAATTTCTGATCTTTAATAAATAGTTCACTGATGGGCACTGATATGCAGATTTAGAGTAGCACTACCCAATACAGAACAGGAATTGTTATTTTCACTCTTCTGTTGTAAAAAACTGAGGCTCAATAACCAAAGTAACTTACTTGAACTTATTCAGATAATCAATGGCAAGACCAAATTTACCCAGAATTGACGACCAATTCTGAAGTTTCATATAAAGGGTTCTTTGGTTGCCTGATTCTTCTAGGTCTCTTTCAAGCCCTCACGTGTCACTTTCCTAGTTTTATCTTCCTCACTCTTTTTCCTCTCTCCTTCCTTCGAAGCTCAGAAGACAGAAAAAAGACGTCTCCCCACAAGGTTTCCTGCGTAACTTCCAACATTTTGCCACTCAGGAACCAGAGCAATGGACCTCTGAGGCTGATGCGACCCCCATCTCCATGTCCACCATATTGGATCTTCAGTATCAACTAGATGCCTGATGCATGAAATCTGTGTAAGAGTAGGCCTTCCTTTCCCCAGATGTCAGCACTGGCTTCCCTCTGGCACCCAGGACCTGGGCTTCCCTCCGGCCACAGGCAGGCACCTGGGACCCAGGCCTCCCTCCAGCTGCCCACCCACTGCAGCCTGCCTGGCGCTGGCCTGAGCCTCTCTCTTTGGGGCAATCGTGGAGCCCTCCATTGATTGCCCTGTCGGCCGGTGGCCTGGGCCTCTCTCTGCAGGGTGATCATGGGGCAATGGCCAGTCCCCGACCAATCGCATCACACCTGTCTTGGCTGACCTGGTGCCAGTGGGTGTCATAGTGTTGTCATTTGGTCTAATTAGCATATTAGGCTTTTATTATTATAGATATTACCATAGGTTTTATTAGCCTCAGGTGAAGTTATTTTGCCTATATATTCAGTATTACACCATATTTCTGTAGCACTTAAAGTTGGTGTCATTACAATAGAAGCCAGTATAACAAAATAATTTTCTAAATCTTCCCAACAAAAATGTCCTTTTCCCATACACTATATATTGTTATTTATTGGGGGTAGATCTGCTAGGCCCAAATTGGGTCAATTCAAAATTCCACATAGATTGAGGACATAACCATTCATCTTTCCAATTTTCATAATCAGATAATGAGATGGTTTTCCATTTTCAGTTAGAATTATGATAATCGCTTTGTTTCATGCTAGCTTACATGAAAAAGCAGCATGCACACACACAAACCAAAAAATAGCACTTACTATATTTAAAGTATGTTTTATTCATTTAAAAAGTTTTTTGCTAGGCAACTTGATAATTGCAATTTTTAAATTAGAATTTTGGTATTATTAATGTTCAGAAGGTAATATATGCCCATGCTATAAGACTTAAACAAAATTACTTTTCTACTGTAGGTTCATGGTCTCTACCACCACAGGAATTTTTATGCACATTAATCCTAATATATCTGTCCGAAATGAATGCAACATGGTACTGTATATATTCTCAAAAAAGTGGATGAATAACATATACATTGCTTCCACATCGCTTTGAAGTTTCAGAAATTAAAGGTCACAACATACCAGCTCATACAAATCTCTTCCTGCTTCTTGGTCATTCTGCAGAATGACTGACCTGTCTCCTATAGATGGATATACTTGAGCTATTTTCCATTCTTTTGCTATTAAAAAAAAAAGGCAAAAGTAGGTATAAAGAACATCCTCACTCACCTTTACTTATATGTAGGAATACATCTGAAGGATAAATTCCTCCAAGTAAAATTGCTGACTCCTAGAAATCCTTGATACATAATATTAAGATACCATCTAACAAAGGTTCCTCAGTTTATGAGAGTAAAACAGGCTTGATGTAGAGCATTCATATTGGTGCCATATTTTAAAGAATCCTTGATTACAATAACACTAAATAAGACATCCATATTTTTGCAACTCAGAGTTTGTCCACAAACATTAGGAGGTAAACTAATTAGAACTTGTGTTAGACCTTCCTGGTACCTAAGCATCACATCAGATAAACATGCCCATATACGTTATACATAACTCTTGAGATAAGTTGAGAACTGTTTATTTTGGATTCTCCTCTTTCTTAATCGGCTTAATAAAGTTCCAAATCCGTAACTAACACTTTGCAGGAATAGAAATATTCCTAAATCCCCTAGTCCTAGAAAATAGTCACAGTAGTCAGTATGACAAGTCTGTATTGTTTAGGGAATAAGAAGATGTTTGTGGTTTGTTTTAAAGGAGGGATCCTTGTGAGAGAGTGGGTCTCTAGGTGCGGGCCAGTGGTAAACAATGCCAAGGGGACTGCTTGCTTTTTGCTACAAGAATGTTGCTGTCAATTATGGGACAACGAAAGCGTTATTTTGGTAAGGATTTGAGGCTCCAATAAGTCGTTTAAAGCCAGACTATCTTTTTTTTTTTTTTTTTCCACCCGGAAGAGTTTTTTCTGGGTACTTCAAAGGAGATAATGATGCTTGAAAAAAGTTCAAGTTTGAATAGCTGTTAGGAGGCGGCCGGAGTTCTGCTTGGAGACCCTCACTTCAACAGCTTGCTGGGAAAATGTGGCCTTCGCTCCTGTTTCAATCATGGCAAGAACGGGGTCATTCGGGTGATGAGAATCCAAGCTACACTTTGTCACTTGCATCCGTCAGCACCATCCTCAGGACAAAGGGTGCTGGGTGGAGAGGGTGGGGAGGGAGTGCGGAAGGTCGAGGGCAAAGGGCTGCAGGGCGAGGAGGCTATTTCTGTGGCCTGTTTACAGGTTCCTCGGTTTCAACACCAAACCAGTCTTTTTCCAAGTCTCCCGCGAGCCTCTGGCCCGAGGTCACACCGCCCGCCCGGCTGTCTCGCAGGAGCTAGCAAGGCAGCTTCCGCAGGAGCCCGAACTCGGGCATGCCTCCCGCGGCGACCAGCACCACGTGGAAACACCGACTCCGCAAACCACCACCTGAACCGGGAGGGCCGGGCCCGGCGACGCTCCAGGCAACGCCTCCACTGCCAACCAATGAGGAGCGGGGGCCGCGTCGGGGTTTGCGCTCATTGGGTGGCGCTGGCCCCGCCCCTCGGTCAGTGCAAACCCTCCCAGGCCACTGAAGGCTCCGCCGCTGAGTCGCCGAGTCCGGCTTTTGTGCGCGGGCTGCTGGTCACCGGCTTCCTATTGGCTCCCTTTGGCCTGGTTCTTCTAGGTCTCTTCCAAGCCCGCAGGCGCCCGTTTCCTAGCTTCATCTTCCTCGCTCTTTTCCTCTCTCCTTTCTTCGCAGCTCAGCATGCAGAAAAAAGACGTCTCCGCACATGGTTTCCTGCCTGCCTTCCAGCATTTCGCCACGCAGGCCATCCATGTGGGCCAGGAACCAGAGCAATGGAACTCGCATGCGGTGGTGGCCCCCATCTCCATGTCCACCACGTTCAAGCAGGGGGCTCCCGGCAAGCACTCGGTGAGCTGGGTTTGGCTGGGGCGGTCCAGGGTTGGGCGGGAAAGGAGAGATGGCTTACAAGTTTAAAAGGCACCCAAGTAATTTATAAAATGACTTATACATCAGGAAGGCAGCCGGGGAGGATGTTTGCTGCACCTGTAATCTTCCTTGCAATAAAGGTTTGTATGGGATGGTCCAGTGATCATATTTCTCTTGATAAGCAGGACTGGAAGGAACAGTTTGTCCAAGTTACCATCTAGATTTGGCCTTAAATCCATGTGATTCTGGTAAATGTGCAGTTCAAAACGGAGGATCATAACTTTCTTGAATTACTTTTAGCAGCAACAACTATAAAGATATAACAAGTCCACTAAAAAATTGAAGGGTTTTATAACTCAGCATCAAGATCATTTCCAGTAGCTGTATTCTATTGTTAATAGTTACTGAATACTTACTATATGCTAGATACATAATTACATGTGTTATATCATGTGTGTTACGTGTATTGTCTCAGATAATTCTGACAACAGCCATAGTCTGAACCAAGTTCTCATTTTTCTCATGAAAAAAAAAACACCACACAGATTTAGGTACAAATAACTAGTCCAAGGCCACAGGGCTAATAAGTTGTGGAGCTGGAATTCCAGCTGTGTTCTGGAACTCCACTTTTAGGCATTTGGTCACATTGTGCTCTATCCAATAACGCTAGCAATAATGTAACTCATTGCATCATTTAAGCTGTGTGGTTTAGTGATTAAAAGCATAAATCATGTAGTCAGAAGATCTAGGTTTGGGTTCTGACACCTCCTCTTCTGATCTGGGTGACCTTGAGCAAAGTTACTTAACCTATTCCAGCCTCAGGTTGATTCTGTGTAAATGGGTTAATAATTGTACCTACCACCTAAGTTGTTGATATGTAGGTTAAGCTGTATGGCACATTATAATTGCTCAGTAGTTAGGCATTTCATGGTGCTCATATTTACACTTTTTTCATTGGATCCTCAAAACAACCAGATCAGAGGGCAGGACAGATATTAGGCATTTTTTAGAGACAAGGAACTGACCCAGAGTCACTGATAAATGACATGTAAGGTTTACGAGAGGGCCCTCTGTTAACCACGCAGCCTTTTCCTTTTTGATCGAATACTTGATGGATCTTGGAGTACTTAAAAGTTTCTAAGGTTCAGAAAAAAAGTTAGTTAAATGAACTTTGTAGATCCTATACCTTGATTAAACTTCAACAACCTCTTTACTGTGTTATGTTATAGTAAGTTGAAGAAAATTCTTTTAGATTTAGCCCTTTGTTTTGTCAGGTAGAATTCTAAGGACATTTCCACAGTTGGTTTAGGATACTTCTAGCTACTGTATTTTGGAATCAGTATGTGTACACACAACCTGTCTTCCAGCATATGGTTTGTGTCTGGTGCAGAGTTTTGTGAACTTGTGGCTGCCGGAGCTTCTGCACAAAAGTTAACCATGTAGCTATGATATTAGTAATTAAATGTTTTCAGAGAGCCAGCAGGGATGGTAAAATCCACAAACTCAACTTTATACCTTTAAAAAATCAGTTAAGGGCCTAAAGGGGATTTGAGGGGCCGAATGAGAAGCATCTAATTCTTCAGTTCCATTTGGAAAGCTATTGAATGGGCAAGGGGGTAGGAATTTGCTTCGAAAATAGTCTTCTCCCCATCCCCCTGCCTCCCAAAGTTAACTCTCTGCAGCGAATATTTATGGAAACATGGGGTGCCTTTCTGTGGCAATTGCCACATGAATACAGGTATTTTTTGTCTGGCAAGTACAGCAGCAGGTCACATCAATGAAGTGATGGTGGGAAGAGATGAGAGTAGCT
Source organism: Murina feae (assembly GCA_004026665.1). Lineage (NCBI taxonomy): Eukaryota > Metazoa > Chordata > Mammalia > Chiroptera > Vespertilionidae > Murina > Murina feae. The sequence continues at coordinate 14,147 of PVJC01023442.1, read as the reverse complement.
GGAGTCCTATAAAATATGTCTATATAGTTTGTCACAAACAAGGAAACAAAGCAACAAAACAAATTAAAATATATACTTATAACTAATACTGGGAGCTCCTGAATCAGAAACAAATATGTAAAGAGTGGTTGTCTTTTGTTATGCGCTATAGGAGGAGGGCTTTTCGGGGAGGGGTAGGTAGAAAATTATAGGACTTTCGTTTAAATCCCGGGTTTGAATTCTGGTTGTGACCCTCCCTATAATATTTGGCTTTCCTTTCCTCAAAGCAGAGCATAAGGATTAGATAAAATGGCTGGATAAACACATTTAGTATGGTAACATACTCATAAAATTTATAACACAAAATTTTAAAAAGTATTGTGTAGAGCTGCTTGGCCAAGAATTACTCTCCATTTTTTGAATCACTTTGTAGAGCCAAGATCTGATCCTTGAACATTTGTAGAATCTGTTCATAGCTTCCTGTTGGAAGCTAAACAGAACTTGCATCATTCACTTCTTAGGAAATGAAATACATCTTAGAATTTGGTTTACTCTTAGCTTAGGTGATTCCTTTTTCATGATGTGTCCAGATTAATGGGTAAAGGTAAGTCTAACATAATAATAATGCTAATAATACAATCAGTTTTCAAGTAGTTAGCATGTGCTAGGCACCATGGGGAGGACTTATATATTATCTCATATTATCATCACAACAATTTTATGAACTAGATGTCTGTGGTTTATTCCCATTTATTGAGATCGACTCTGGGAAATGTTAAATAATTTGTCTGTTGTCATGTAGCTCATAAGCGGTAGGTACAGAATTCTAATCCAGTTTAGCTGACTTCAGAGCCTCTTCGTACCACAACACTGTTATCCTTTTTATGGCAAGACATGCCATAAATAAATAAAACTTTATCGCAGTAGGCTGAACCCATAGTTGTGGAGTTATCTAGTTATGACTGTGATAATAAACTTAGATTTCTGACTTCTTTCCTTCAGGGTTTTGAATACAGCCGTTCTGGAAACCCCACCAGGAATTGCTTGGAAAAAGCAGTGGCAGCCTTGGATGGAGCTAAGTATAGTAAGTGATTTTCAATCCCAAGTTTGTGAAGTCTGGAATTTATTCTCACATGCACAAGAGAAAATTGCAGAAACACAGAATGTAGAACTGGAATGAAATAAGGATTAGCTAGTTCAAAACTTTTATTTTACTAAACCATTGAATTTTTTACCCAAGGTCCCACAGCTGGTAGACTGTACATATATATGGTTATTAGGTAAGAATAAATATGAATCGAGACAAAATGGCAGAATTTTCCATTTGGTATTCATGTAGATATTCTATCTGAAGCTGTCAATATAAATAGATAAAAATTAACTAAGTTTTATAAGACTACCTAAGAATATAAGCTTTCTTATGTTCTGGTTCATTCACCTGATTATTTGTGCCTGAGAACAGCAGCAAGGCACATTTGCACTAGCAGGGACCGTTGATAATGTGCTTTCAGAGATTAGAAACTAGCTTTGAATCTTGTGTCTATTTTTGTAAGGGAGTGGATTGCTACTAAATATCTTCGTATTATTTATGCAACTGATGCTAAATGAGGGCAAAGTAGTGAACAAATACAAGAGTCTTAGGTGTTTTTCTCACAGCAAGAGTGTAGGAATTAGCTCTACCTGGCGTGGCTCAGTGGATAGAGCGTCGGCCTGGGAACTGAAGGGTCCCGGGTTCGATTCTGGCTGAGGGCGCATGCCTGGGTTGTGGGCTTGATCCCCAGTGGGGGGTGTGGTGAGGCAGCCGATGAATGATTCTCTCTCATCATTGATGTTTCTAACTCTCTCTCCTCCCTTCCTCTCTGAAATAAATAAATAAATATTAAAAAACCCTTTTGAAAAAAAGAGTGTAGGAATTAGAAAGAATAATGTGAATTATTGGGTTTGGGATTTTGGGGAGGAAGTTGGTTTTATATTGAATGAAATTAAACACAAAATTGCTGAAATTTAGTACTGTGTGGGGAGCATTATTTTCTGCACGAGGTATAAAGACTGAGTGTTTATATGTCCAACACTTTTTTCAAGGGGGATCCAGAAAACATGGTTGTTTTCAACTGCGCTTTGAAGTTTAGCCGACTATGTGAATTATTGCAGTAGAAAACTGCAATCCTAACCTACACTTTTCTGAGGAGATTTTTTTTTTAATTTATTTTTTTGAAAAGTTAATTGGATTATCCCTTCTATCAGTCACAGGTGATTTTTTTTTTTTACTCATCAAGATGATCTATTGGTACTTTGTCAGCATATTTTCTTTTATAGTGTTTAATGTGCACAATGCCAGTTATTTTTAATTTTATTATGTTTGAGATCACATTTGTTTAAGAGAGATTCACATTAAAAAATTAAAAATAAAATTTATTACATTTATCAGACAAATCTCAGGTGTGATTTTGAGCTTTGTTAAATTTGCTCAGTTATATAGCCCTATAGTTAATGAATCATAGCTCTATTCCTCAAGTTTGAAATTTCTTTAGCGCCTGATATTTTCAAACTGTAATTTAATTGGCAGTTGGCCTTTTATCTCAGAATTTTATAAAAAAATTTATTTCCTTGAAGTGTTTCAGAGAAATGTTATCTAATTAAAGCAGACTTACGTATTTTTAATTACATAGATATTTTATCTTTGAAATGGAAAGGGGTGTTCTGTAATGATATTCATCAAGGGACTTCTCGAGATTCAGTGGTGATGATCATCCTCTCAGCAGAGAGGGACATGAAATTAATGCTGTAGTTGCTTTTAACCTATTGGTCTGACTTTTTGGTTGACTCTAACTTGGTTTTTATTTTAGGTTTAGCCTTTGCTTCAGGTTTAGCAGCCACTATGACTATTACCCATCTCTTAAAATCAGGAGACCAAATTATTTGTATGGATGATGTTTATGGAGGTAGGTGATCTCTTGCATTTCGTGTTGTGTCAACTGATATTTAAAGATAATAAAGTGGGTCCTGAATTATATTAACAATGTTGCCAACACTGGTTTAGCTTTGAGTACCAGGAAGAAATTGTTTAAAAAGACACTGATATTTTGGAGAGCATGCTCCTTAATGTTTGAAGAATAGAGATTGTGTGTTTTGAGAAACATTTTCTGCTGTATGCCACTTGGTGTGGATATTTGACTCTCTAGCTTAAAAAAAAAAAAAAAATCCAAGCCTTATATTCTTTACGATACACAATAGCCAAATTGTTTAACCAAAGTAGAATTGCTCTTGGTTATATTTTTCTTGGCAATTGATGCTTCCTTATATTTTTAAAGTGGTTATACCAATAAGGAATGAACATTTCTTAATACAGTATCCTTTCCATTTTATCTGATTCTCTTCTGCTTTAGGTACAAACAGGTACTTCAGGCGGGTTGCATCTGAATTTGGATTAAAGATTTCTTTTGTTGATTGTTCCAAAATTAAATTACTAGAGGAGGCCATTACACCAGAAACCAAGGTAATTCAGTCTTGTTTGGATTTTTTTCCCTGTGATGTTTTGTTTTCATAATTTCTGTTTACGAGGGGACATAAATCTGGAAAACAAATTTTATTAGAAACTGTTGGAAGCCATCAACAAGAATAAGATAGGTCTTATGTCTCCTAGGTATTACAGCATAATGATTAGGTACATAAATTATTAGGTACACAAATTGTAATTTTGTATCATAGTTGGTATATTATTTAATTAAAGTCTCAATTTCTTCATGTGAAAAATGGGGATAATTGTACCTGCTTTATAGAAAGGTTGTTGTGTGAATTAAATGAGATAAGGCTTATGAAATGCTTAGCACAATTCCCAGAACATGGTAAGTATTAAAACATTTGTTAGCAAAAGCAGACAATTCTTAACTGCATTACCAAGCTAGTATTGGTAACAGAAGTCATCACAGAAATTGGGTTACGGAAAAGGAAGCTGGTCTAGCTCCCTAAGTTCTAAGTAAAGTGGTTTTTTAAGGGTTCTAAGTATCTAAGAGATACTTCGGCAGAATAATGGAAGTAGAGAAAGGGCCACTAGCAATCTTTAGCCTCCATCCTGGGAAGCTTGTATGCCACTGGAAGTTGTTTTGTGCTGAAGTGAATGGCATATGTGCTATTCTTTCTTGGGACCTCATTTAAATTCTGCATGGGTAAAAGAAGGACCAGTGTCTTTTATAAGTCAACCCCTTCCAACTTTCTGTTACTGATTAAAAGGTTTGAATCGTACCCAAGATTATGTTGCAGTGACTGCTAAATAATGAAACTATTTTCTCACACAAATACTTTGAAAATTAACACCAGGGTGAACTTTGAGTGATTAAGGTTTATTTTCTAAAGAAAAATTTTTTTATCATGCTTGGGAGAAAAGATATTTATTAAAATAGCTAGTCTGAGTCTTTCTAAGGAAAGAAAGCAAATTGTGAGTATATTAATTCTTGTCAGCAGAACTTTATGCACTGTCTCTTTACTGACTTGAATCAATCCATTTCCCACCCTCCACCCCCCCCAAAAAAATATTTGCCTCATCATTTGAAGTAGATTTTTTTGCAGGTAAACCTACTTTGTACTTATTTATTTATTTTTACTTTAATTTTTGTAATGAGTGGAATAATTTTTATAGATGCTTTAAAATCAGTTATCATAGAATATACATTACCTAACTACCTTATCTTTCCTACAATAAAACTCAAGAGTTTTTGTCCATTTATATAAGTAATAAAGAAAGAAATGTTAACTCTTAAAAAGAAATCAGTAGATAATGTCATTCAATGCAGCAGCACCTTGTTTAATAAATAGAATTATTTTTTTTGGTTTTAAATAAATATCAAGCATCAACTATGTCCCTGAATTGTACTAGATTTTGGACTATACAGATGTGTATATGATACAGTCTCTTTCTTAAGTGACCTTGTCAGAGCAGTGTGGTTCCCACAGAGGTGTAGCCAGGTTTTCTGTTGTGTGTGTGTGTTGCTTTCTTCTTCACTCTAAAACCCATGCTCTTCAAGTCCTGGATTCTTAATTTATAATTTCTAGTGTATCTGGAGTTATTTAACTTAACATTAAGGATAATTTTTTTTTTTTGCATCATAGAACTAGTTCTCTTTAATGAAAATTCTAGGATGTAACTTTAGACAATCTATGTTATCCTTAAGAATAAAATTTCCAGACACTGAATTATATCTTTGGAATACATCCTCTTTTTTTTATGGAAAATAATTACAATAATTACCTTGAGTACTTTTCTGCTTATATGTATACTAGAGGCCCATTGCAGGAAGATTCCTGCAAGAATAGGGCTTCCTGAGCTGGAGCAAAGCAGAGAAGGGGCTTCGCTCCCTTCTCCGTTGCCTGGCTCCCTCCCATCTCTGCTGCCTCGCTCCCTCCCTTCTCCACCGTCTCCACTGCCTCTGCTCCGTTCCCTTCTCTGTTGCTTTGCTCCCTTCAGCAGCACTTGGCTTCCTTCTATGCTGTCTTCAGTCTGTGTATGCAAATTAACTGCCATCTTTATTGGGTTAATTTGCATATTGCTGGAGTGACACCAATTTGCATGTTACTCTTTTATAGGTGTAGATTATCTCATTTGATTTTTACAACAACTCTATCAGGTAAATATTACTCTATCAGCCCCATTATACAGAGGAAGAATTTGAGGGGGCTAAGATTCAGATTTGAACCTTTCAACTTCATCATCCAGCTCTTCTGATATAGCCTCCAAGATGGTTACAATATATGGGATATATGTCTGTACAATGTTTTTGATCAACTATTATCATTTACTGAATTGTTTTAGCTTGTTTGGATTGAAACCCCCACAAACCCTAGCTTGAAGATGATTGACATTGAAGCCTGTGCACATACTGTCCATAAACATGGAGACATTATTTTGGTCGTGGATAACACTTTTATGTCGGCATATTTCCAGGTAAACGCAAATAAACTTTTTGGTGTGATTAGTGGACTAGAAGGACACCTGTAATTGGGTTGAAAAGATACTAATAGTAGAAAAGGCCCAATTATAATAATTAGTCTAATCAATCATTATGACTAGATTTTATGAGTTTGAAAATGATTTTAATATAAATAAGGCCTTTCTTTTCTCAGGTTAATATCTTGTGTATGGGACTTTGTGTGTTTTAAATGTTGTCTTAATTAGCTTTTAGGTTTTCATAGGATGTGTAAACTCTCCAAAGATGTGACCTTATTTTATGATTATATCTGTCAGGGCCTTGCACATAGTAGGGCCTTGCATATTTATGTGCTGCTTACAAGTTAGTAACATCATTTTTCAGTCATCTCTAATAAGTTTTTTTTTGACCAGCCTTCCCATTAAAGGAAAAGAAAAGCTGTACTTGGTGACATCACAATGTATGTCACATATTATTGCTTCATTTCTCTTCCTTCTTTCTAGTTTCTCTTCCCTTAGCACCCATAGATTATGTGTAACCCTTTATATCTTTTTATTTTTTAAAAAAATATTTTTTATTGATTTCAGAGAGGAAGGAAGAGGGAAAGGGAAATAGAAACATCAATGATGAGAGAGAGTCATTGATTGGCTGCCTCCTGCACACCCCCCACTGGGGATCAAGCCCACAACCCAGACATGTGCCCTTGACCAGAATTGAACCTGGGACCCCTCAGTCCATAGGCTGATGCTCTATGCACTGAGCCATACCAGCCAGGGCTCTTAACCTTATTTGTATTATGAATTTCTACTTTTTCTCTCCTTATGAATTTCTACTTTGTTTCACATTGTAGCTATAAATATTTAGAGTGCTCCTTTTAAACCATCTTTTTTCCTACCTACCCACACCTCTACATACATCTCTACCCCTAAACTTTCCCATTTATCCTTCATTTCTTTCCTTTTTTTTGCAGATTCTTCTTTTTTTTCTGTTCTGTTGGGCTCCTTTTGGTAGATCATCTTGGGATCTCTATAATTGAGTAGTTATCTACCCCTTGCCCCCCACCCCTTTCTCCCTCTCTTTTCTCTAAGTAACCTAACTTTGTTTCCTTTCCTTTCTAGCAGTTATATTCTCCCTGCTCTTTCCTTCCTTCCTGCACCCTGTAGGCCATTCTTATTACACTTCTGTAGTGCTTCTTATTATGCAGAATTCCAGAAACCCCAGCTCCTTATCTTCAGCTCTTCAATTAGGCTCTTGTTTACAAACTCAATTGTTTCCACTTCCCCCCCTTCTATTCTGGGTTGCTGAAGTTGGGCCAAGCTTCTGTCTTCAAGTGACGGGGCTGACTCCCTGGGAATGTGCATAAGCCTGTTCTCCACTATCCTTCCTTTTATTCAGAAAGGATTACTATGCTTTTATTTTCCTTTCCTGACACACTCTTCCTGGCTAAAGTGCATTCAGATAGCTTCATGGGCCACTTACTGTCATGATATATGAGAGTCCCTCAGTATCCAAAAGGATTGGTCCCACGAACCCCTGTTGATACCAAAACCCACAGGTGCTCAAGCTCCTTTTATAAAATATAAAGTATATACTTTTATATAGTATTTGTATATAACTCGTGCATTTCCTCTTGTGTGCTTCAATTCATCTCTAGGTCACTTGTAATACCTAATAATACACTGTAAATCAATGAGGCATGTGGCCTGCCGGCCGCCAGTTTGACATGCTTGCTGTAAATGCTAAATAAGTAGTTGTTATACTGTATTGCTTAGTGAATAATGACAAGGAAGAAAAGGCTGTTCATGTTCAGTCCACACACAACCATTTTAGGCCTAACTACATAGCACAGGGTCAGCAGTGGTATAACTTTTTTCCCCCAAATGTTTTCCATCCATGGTTGGTTGAATCCATGGATGCAGGTGACAGAGGATTTAGAGGGTTGACTGTATCTTTAATTTCCTGTAACATCTTGTAACAGAAAACCTAGTAAGACAGTCTGTTTCTAAGTGAAAATCTCCTGGCATTATCTATTTGTCATAGGTGATTCTCTCTCTCTCTCTCTCTTTCTCTCTCTCTCTCTCTCTCTCTCTATATATATATATATATATATATATGTATATATATATATATATTCAGAGAAGAAGGGAGAGGAAGAGAGAGATAGAAACATCAATGATGAGAAAGAATCATGGATTGGCTGCCTCCTGCACGCCCCCTACTGGGGATCAAGCCCATAACCATGGGCATGTGCCCTTGACCAGTAATGGAACCCGGGATCCTTGAGTCCACAGGCTGATGCTCTATCCACTGAGCCAAACTGGCTAGGGCGTCACAGGTGATTTTCATTCTTATATTCTTTATCTCAATTCCTTACCCATCTACCACTTACAGGAGTCCAATTAATACAGCCTAGGAGTGATCTGGCTGAGTCACAGTGAGTCCTGCATATTCCCAAAGAGATGGCGTGGATTGTTTTAGCCTGAGCCTGTCCAGGTTACTCATCAGGCTTGGCCCTCTTTCTCCTATTACTGTCATGAATATAGTCCAGTTTTTCTACCTTCCTGAAGCCCATATCACATTGCTCATGACAGGGATGAAATGCTTCATTTCAATCTGGATGCATTCCAGTTCAGTTAATCAGTGTTCTAAGCAACCACATGTATTGATTCCACAAAGCAAATCCTATGACAAGGTCTTCTCACTGTTTTCTCCTCATGAAAACTGGATACATTCTCTTTCTTGCCTGCCTTTTGTCTTCTGGATTTCTATAAGAATCAGAAAAGGCACAATGACAGATTTACCAGCATAAAGTTTCAGAGTAGAGCCTTTTGTTTGTTTGTTTGTTTTTTAAATATTTCTTTATTGATTTCAGAGAGGAAGGGAGAAGGAGAGAGAGATAGAAACATCAATGATGAGAGAGAATCATCGATAGACTGCCTCCTGCACACTCGCAACCCAGGCATGTGCCCTTGGCTGGAATCGAACCTGGGACCCTTAAGTCCACAGGCCGACACTCTATCCACTGTGCCAAGCCAGCTAGGGCCAGAGTAGAGCCTTTTGATTCAGGTAGTCTGGGTTGGAAACCTGGCTCTACCAGTTTTTTAATCTGAGTGATCTATTTTATTTCTCTTAGTCCCTTTTCCTCATTGGTACAATTAAGGTCATACAGTACTTATTTTACTGAGTTAGGTGAAATATTTTGCACAGTATTTCACTGGGTTACATAAAATGTTTAACATGATCCTTGGCACATGCTGCAGTCGAAAGATGTTAGTTATTGGATTTTTCTTTGACCATAGAGTTTATAGAATGTTAGTCCTGGAAGAGACCTTAAACATCATCTAGTTTGAGAGATGAGTAAACAGCTATGTAGACAGTGCTTAGAGCAGTATCTTACTTAAAACCTGCTTAAGAGCCTGGCTGGGTGGTTAAATAGGTTTGAGCATTGTCCCCTAGGTGTTGAGGGTTCAATTCCTGGCCGGGGCCCATTTGGGAGGCAGCTCATCAATGTTTCTCTCATATATTGATGGTTCTCTCTCTTCTAAAAAAAAAAAAAATTAGTAAAAACATATCTTCAGGCGAGGATTAAAAAACACACACAAAACCTGTTTATGAAACATGTATAGCCCCCAACATTAATACCTTCCAAAGACTAAACAGCTAGTGAAGTTAAAACACACACACACACACACACACACACACTTTGTTTTAAAGAAAACATAAATGGAAAGATGTTGATAGTATATTGTTTAATGAATAGGTTGATTGTATCGAAGACATCTTCAGACTAGAGGATTAATTTGCAGGACAGGTGAGGGAAACAATCCAAACAAATGTTTTTTTCTTTTCTCTCTCTCTCTCTCTCTCTCTCTCTCTCTCTCTCTCTCTCTCTCTCTCTCTCTCTCTCTTTTTAAGGTGACTGGGTACAACTTTAGATTGCCTTGCCAGGGAAAGCAAACTTCTGAGGAAGTGACATTTATTTGTTTGTTTATTTATTTATTATTTTAAACTATATTTTTATTGACTTCAGAGAGGAAGGAAGAGGGAGAGAGATAGAAACATCAGTGATGAGAGAGAGTCATTGATCACCTGCCTCCTGCACCCCCCACACTGAAGGATCGAGCCTGAAACTCAGGCATGGCCCTGGCTGGGAATTGAACCATGACCTCCTGGTTCATAGGTTGATGTCTAACTGCTGAGCCATGCCGCTGGGTGCAAACAAGTTTCTTTATAAGTGATTTAAACTTGGCAAAGCTAGTATAATAAAGCACTATAATTAAGGGTCAAGACCATGGCAAACCAAGTAAATAAGCACAGCATATATTGTCAGCTTTTAATGATTGAAAACCCAAGAGATTACTTGCTGAATGTTTATGTCAGTTACCTTTTGTGTTTAGTGAATCATAAGAATGCCAACATTTCTGCTGTAAGTCATAAATGTAGGAGCCAGTCAGCAACTTCCCTAGAGAAACAGGTTCAGGAGACCTGTGGGTCCGAGTTTACCTGCTATTTCTAAAAACATCGTGCCTTTGGATCGGCTTTTGGGTCCAGTTCTTTGTATTTTTATTTGGGGGAGGTAAGAAAGGGAACAGTAACAGGGATCCTGAAACATTTTAAGATTTATATATTTTTGAAAAGTTAGACTAAAAATGGTCGTTACAATAGCAACTAGTCAAGTAATAAAACATAGTTTCAAGTGATCTCTTATTTAAAATAAAACCCTTTGTTCTTTCCAGCGACCTTTGGCTCTGGGAGCTGATATTTGTATGTATTCAGCAACAAAATATATGAATGGTAAGACATGCAGAATCTACCCTTTGAAAGTCCTTTTCCATGAATCGAGGAAAATCGCATAGGGCTATTTTTGTGTGTGACATTTTTGAACCCTTTTTTTTCGTGACTCATGTAGCAAGTGAAAAAATTACACTTTGATTAAATATAAGATTTCATTTATAGCAGATCTATCTGTGCTCATGATTTATGAGCAGAGGATTAAACTTTACTATAAAAGGTTATACTTTTATCCTGCTTACAGTTTTAAAAGAAACATTTACTTTTTATATGATTTTTATTTTATTATTTTGAGTATGGCTTTTGCTATTATAAAATAAAGTTTACTTAAACTTATTCTAGAGGGCTTTTTTTCCAGAGTTCTTTCAACTGAAAGTCACATTTTAGAAATATAAATTGAAGTAAAAACACGTTGTTTTTAACTTAACAGTGTTTGTTTTGTCTTAGGCCACAGCGATGTTGTAATGGGCTTAGTGTCTGTTAATTCTGAGAGTCTCCATGATAAGCTCCGATTCCTGCAGAATTGTGAGTATTAAAAAAATCTGGATTGTTTTATGGTCTCAGAGGGGCTACATTTAATCTTTGCATTTCCACTAAATGTTGTAAAGTGATAGCATTTTATTAATTTAGAAAGAAATCAGAAAAAAATTGGGTATTTAGAGGCAAGTAGAAAAATGGGGCTATAAAGATTTAGTTATAGCATAATGGGGCTTTACAGCATGACACAGGTTGAGTTGTGTTATTTTTCAAATCCATGTTAATTTTGATCATAATGTGGTTAAAGCCCAAGTGGATTTTTCGTTTTAAGACGTAACGGATTTTTTTTCTTTTCTTTAAACACAAACATTTGGTATGATGGCTTTTTTATATTATACTTTTTATATCTCAAATGGTGGGGAATTTTATTTTATTTTATTTTTTAAATTTTGTTTTATTGCTTAAAGTATTATAAAGAGTGTTAAATAAGTGTCCATTTTTTCCCCCTTGACCTTCCCGCCTACCCCTCAAATGGTGGGGAATTTTAAATAGCACATAAGATATAAACATAATTTTCATCAGATATCCATCTACACCCTGGTTAGATTGTCTAGTTATCCCAGGATAGATAGGAGTTATTTTTAAGAGACTTTGATTAATTATTACAGTTTGACAAACAAATAAGATGCAAACATAATTAGGGATACAAATGCCCTTCTAGGAAGTAAATACTAAAGTAATAAAAGGGGGCTCTGAGGAAGGAAACTAAAACTTATTGCTTGGTAAGTTTCATTCGTAAAAAGTCGGAGTGTGGTCTGTATCCTGGAGGCATGTAAAGTCATAGGCTGCTGTAGACAAAAGCTAAATAGACTATCCATAGAACATTCAGTAATAACAGGAGCTGAACTGCTTTTTTCTCTATATGTTGTAATACTTTTTCAAAGAAATACAATTCAGCTCTGTGCAGAATGCCATTTCACTAAGATCATAGAAAGGACTGTTTATGTTCATATTCAAAAAGTTACAGTGTTTGTACATAATTTCCAGGATACTCCTTTTCCATACTCCTTTTCCCTCTCATTTTAAAGCCCATTCCTTTAAGCATAAATTATGCTCTATTCTCATGCTTCTGATTTGAGGGGTCAGAAAATGTTGGGGGTCCCTACCCACCTTCAACACTAACCCAGGATATGTTTATTGTGCAGCAATTGGAGCAGTCCCCTCTCCTTTTGACTGTTACCTCTGCAATCGAGGTCTGAAGACACTACAAGTCCGAATGCAGAAGCATTTTGAAAATGGAATGGCAGTTGCTCAGTTTCTGGAGTCACATCCTCTGGTGGAAAAAGTTATTTATCCTGGTATGTTAATCTGATTTCTAAGCACATATGCTTGGGTTTGTAAGGCTCATTCTAAGCATCCTGTGTATGTAACATTTGTTGGTAAGTCAGGTGCTTTCATATAGTTTCATGTTGTTCATTAATTATTGAATGCTGCTGGGTGTCAGCTCTGTGGTGGTTCTGGTGGTAAAGAAGATAGACATGATCTATGGCCTTGTTTTGCCTAATGGATGCTTGGATGTTAAGAACTTAGTCTTGCTCAGCCGGGGTGGCTCAATGGTTGAGCGATGACCTATAAAGCAGGAGGTCATGGTTCGATTCACTGGTCAGAGCACATCCCAGTCAGGGTACACTCAATCTGCAGTGTGGGGCATGTAGGAGGCAGCTGATGATCAGTGATTCTCTCTCATTATTGATATTTCTCCCTCATCATTGATATTTCTATCTCTCTCTTCTTCTCCCTTCCTCTCTGAAATCAATAAAAACATTAAAAAAAAAAAAAAAGAAATTAGTCATTTGCATTAGGGCAGCAATTTTCAACCTTTTAAATCTCATGGCACATATAAACTAATTACTAAAATTCTGCAGTGCACCAAAAAAATATTCTATTTTTTGCCAATCTGATAAAAAAAAAAAAGGGAACAATTTTGATTCATTTATACTGGACAGCTATTGTTGTGTTGTTATTATTATTTTAAAATTTAATATATTTTTATTGATTTCAGAGATGAAGGAAGAGGGAGAAAGAGATAGAAACATCAATGATGAGAGAGAATCATTGATCAGTTACCTCTTACAAGCCCTCTACTGGGGATCAATTCCCCAACCCAGGCATGTATCTGACTGGGAATCAAACTGTGATCTCCTGGGTCATAACTTTTTTCTCATTTAGGTTAGAACCTGATACATCTCTATTATTTACACCCATCAAAATCCCCTCAAAGTTCTCTTCCTGTTTGAATTCCTTCAAATCTAACAACCTGAAGAAATGTTCATGTGGAGTTAGCAGACTTACATGTTACTGTTTGAATCTATTTTGCCACTGGTTTTAAGTATATAGCTATTTTAAACTTCTAGAGGTATCTAGCCATGTATTCTTAGGTGTACAGGAGAATTAAGTCTAATTCATACCCTCAAAGAACTTTACTAAGCCAAGGCAAAAATACAAGGTGGGCCAAAGTAGGTTTATAGTCATGAGTACATGAAACACAGAATTTATTCTTATATTATTATTTATTAATTATTGTATTATTTTTCATAGAGTCACTGTAAACCTACTTTAGCCTCATTCTGTATCCATGCTAGTAAGTGCCCTATATGTACCCTACATAAAGAGGTATATGTTTTGAATGAAGGAAGGGAGAAATGTTTTGGGATGTGACCTGAAGAATGGGTACCATTTGTTAAAAAGTCTTGGACAAGGCATTTCAGATTCATTCTGTAAATATTAATTGCCAGCTACAGACCAAGCTTTGTACTGGCAACTGAAATCCAATTATCAACAAAAGGAAAGGATTTCTTATGGATCTGTTGGGAGCCTGGGGACAGGCACCATGTGTGAGACTGGTGGGTCAGCAACCTTGGTACTTGAGTTCAGGCTAGGAAAGAATTCAGAGCCAAGACTCAAGCTATAAGAGAACAT